>JZKD02S0930405.1:0-10029 GCA_000966675.3 Picea glauca
ACCTGAAATATTTGCACAATACCTATTGTTGGAGCTATGGAAATAAAAGCATATATTTTTATATAATAAAAAGTAACATATATGTACTAATCTAATTGGATAAGAGATTGGAGGTCTTATTGTTGGCTTCACTATTCCCAATGTACTATATGACAACATATCCAAAGTTTATCTCGTAGTCAGTATGTTTTAATCATATATTTTTCATGTATCTTGCTTCAAGGTTGATTAATGATAGCATCAGTTTGAATGTTTGTATTAGCATTTTTGGCTACCCGAATATATCCGCAAGTTTTGATATGTAATAAGCATATTGAAATTTTTTTATATCCAATCTTTGTAGTGATTGAGAATTCCAAAGTTTATAGCGTCTTTGGCAGATGCATATTTCTTGAAATGTATTGACACGTATTCCGAGATGCGTCAATAGGAATAACTAATGTTCACATGATGCAACGTTCTGCAACACCCCTGACAACTTAAATGTTTTCATTCTACGAGGTGATTAGATAACCTGAGAGTCTTAAATATTCATGTAAATATGGTTCTCGGAGTACATTTTTCCTCGAAATTTTGTATACAGTTACAGTGAATTTGCACTTGATTGTAATAGCCATTGTATTTTTCATCCTTGTTCTACCATTGAAGCTACATACATTTTTTACTAGTTCAGTGACTGCTTCTTCTTCACTGGTTTGTCGGTCGCTGCCATTGTATGCTTCATCCTCGTAATCTTTGAGGCTACATATATTGTTTACTGGTTTGGTGAGTGGTTCTTGTTCGTTGGTTTCTTGGTTCTTGTTTGTTGTTGTCTCGCTGGTGATTCGAGCTGTGCTTCCGCATTTCATCATTTCAGAGTAAGTTTCGATGCGGTGGTTTCATTTTGTATTCCTTGTTTGTTGTTTAGTTTCCAGTTTGCAAGTAAGAATGTTTTCTTATTTGTAGTTGCATGTTCCTTGTGTGTTTCCGGTTCCTTTTCTATTTGGGTTGCAGTTTTGTAATCATTGGAGATACATATGTAGTTCACTTGCTCAGTGGTTCTTGCTAGTTCGTTGGTTCTCGGGTTGATGGTTCTGTTTGTTTGGCTGGGGTTTTCACTTTGGGGCACTAGGGGTGTAGTTCAGCCTCTTCATGCTTTCTCGCTGGTTTGGTCCTTGTTGGTTTCTTTTCTTTGATTCGGCCTTGTAGGGTTGGGGTGCAGCGGCAGTGGTTGGAGATTTTTTTTTTCTTTTTTTTTTTGGATTGTTATTGTTTTGTTTGGGTCGCTTTACGGTGTTCAATCCCTTTACCCACCAGTGGATATGCATTTGTTTTATTTTCCATGTCTGTCGGAGTCGAGATCTGTTATTCTATGATATTTTCCTGGTGCTGCAGTCCTTCCATGAAAGAAAATAGTTTCATGCAAAATTGTTCGAGGATTACATGTGAAGTTACAATACTCGTTGTTTTTTTGTTGGAATAAAACATATGTATGCAGGGTACATTTATAAACCATGTATGGTCAGATGTGTGGATATGACATGGCATGTCCTTTCTTCTCTACATAGACTAGTGTGTGTAGGATGCAATTTGTGTTGTTCTTGACATATGATATGTGCAACAAAGATTCTGCAAGATTATATTTTCATGTTTGGAAGCATGTGTGGGTAATTAGCCATGAAAAACTGAGAACTTGTATCGTGTGATTAGTAGTCTATGTAGAGGATAAGGAACATGGATAGAGGGCATATGTGGATAAATTCCCAGGGAAAAGAAGAAATCGTTTAGTTGCGACCATGCAGTTGCGTGATATTTTGTGCCTTGTAATATATTTTGGCCAGGGAAAAAAATTGCACATGTTTACAACCATGGATAGAGAAGCGCAAAGGTTCATGTTTTTGCCTTTGTAGACTGTTCGTTGAGTCAATTTTTCTCTATGTACATATTGCTTATTCTTTGCTGAATATCGGCTTCCATTGATGTTCATTAAATTTTGTGGGTTCCCAGATTGAAACAAACAGAGTAGCTAGAGAAAAGGAGAGAGTCTTGACTGCATCGGCTGAAGAGGATATAGAAAGGTGCATGCTCATATTGTTGTTTCATATTGCATTGTTTTTTATTTCATTTATGGTCTGGATATGTGTTAAGCTAGTTGTGTTCCTTCCTACATGGTAAGTTATCTTGGTTGCATATGTTTATTCTTGCATACTAAGCTAGTGCATGTACATTGTGTTTGCGTTGCATTGTTGTATTTAAATAAACAGAATGGTTGGATAGGACGAAGGACTCTTTGGCGGGTAAATAGACCTGTTTCTTTTTGTTTTACATGTCTATTTTCAAACTAACTTGCCTTCTTGTCAATTGCATCTTCCGTGTTGCTGCCTTGGAAAAAACAGGTTGCTTGGACAGGTAGATTAATTATTCTGTGTAGTAGCAGAGGGTTTTGTGGTACAATCTTCTAAAAGGTATACCAAGTGTGCCAGAAAATTAAAGATACAAACCAGGTGGGAGCATATAATATAGAATGCATATATTTTCTTAGTACTGATGTCCATCTACAAATGCTTGCATCAGAAAAAGTTGGACTAATGATACGGCCATGAGCAGTCAGTCATCCCAGACATCAGTTGACTGACAAGGCCAAAGGTAAAGATGCATGCGCTCTGCTCTTACTATGTTTACTAGACAAATTTCCCGGGCTATATATTCATCTATGGCATGGAGAATATGTTGATGCCATATGTAGTACATGGATTGCATCTCGTAAGAAGTATCAACAAGTATGAGCGAGACGACTGAACCTACTGCATGTTCCACAAACTAAGAGGTCTCGTTGCGAAACTCTAGCTCCATAGTTCATCAAAAGTATGCATGTACTCGTAGCACACAACCATTCACTTCAGTTTTCCTGTTCAAAACATTTCTTCAGGTCTAGAGTTATGACATCCAAAGTACTGTCAATAGAGGCCTTGAACAACCACCAAACTAGACAGGTGTTCGTCAGGGACATAATGGTTGTCTATACCACCTACTTGGACAAGGCAAACAAAAGTAGACCCATTATGTGTGTTGATATGATAGACAAGGACACTATGATGACAGTCACACTGATTGTTCCTCCACAAGTTATCCACAAACATGCAGAAAAGATACTGCTGCATAATGGGATAATCATTACAAATTTTAATATATTGCCGAAAACAGTATATGACCGTGGTGATTGTGATCGAATTATTTCGGTCAATGAAACAAGCATTGTGGAAAAAAATCATCCTAGTTGTTCAGAATACCGCTTCCTCCCGGACTCGACTATTAGGCAACTTTCACAGAGCACTAATATTTACCTAATGGGAACAATTGGGGCTGTTATCACACTGTCCAGGAAATTTGGGTCGCAACACATTCTCCATATAAAGGATGGAGAGTCGGACAACAACAAGGCAATGGTACCGCTTTTCATATTCAACTTTTTTGTTTACTTTCACTTCTGCATGTATGTCAAATAAGTTACACAAATATTTCACTGTTCCATGTTGCAGCTACAATTGTTCGATACATATTCAGATTTTTTTTCGTCAATAGAACAACAATTGCATAGAGGGAAGATTCCACTTATGTTGTTCAAAAATATAACAAAAAAGAAGGATGCTAGAGAAACGATCTTTCGGACAACCCAGTCAATGTTTGTAACAGAGTTGCGAGAAGATACAATAAAGGATTTGGAAAAGCTATCTAGCTCTACAATTGTTGTGCATATACATTTACAAAATCATCCTTGCTTTGCTTATAGAAATAGCCTTCAACAAATTTCTGCAGTTGTTAATTTTTTTATTCTTTTTTAAAGGGGAGGGTGGGATGTATTTGTGTATTATATTGTTCAATGTATTAATTCCTTTGCTCGCATTCCCAGGTTGAAGGTATTTTAGTTGCATCCAATGTGTACTCAACGCCCTTTGAGCCTATTTGTGCAAAATTCCATTACGCTACCTCTCCCTTCGCTTTGATAACTGATGATATGATTGATTTTCTGTGATGTGGTGAAAAATGTCCATACATTTATGGACATTCCCTCAGTGGTGTTATTCGAACCATGGGCAACACAATCGTGAACTGTACAATCAGGGAGTGACTGTTACAAAATGTGCTTTCTAAGTTGGCAGAGTTGTCGTATGAAACATATCTACAGAAAAAGGCAAGCAGTGTCTACATGCTGCGGCAACTTCGGATACAAAGCAAATTCACCTTAAGTGAGGACAATGCAATTTTTCATATCGGCTGAAAAGGGGGAAAAAAAATTATATGAAACTTTGAGAGGAAACAAAAATACCTCATATCTCTCTATAATATTTGTTCAACATCCAGATGAAAGTTCGTTTCAACAGAAAACAAATGTGGCGATGTCTTTTCTTTGTATATCAAATTGTTTGGTGAAAAGGTCGACGGGTTCTGCTCTATGGAACCTTCTGGGAAATTGGTTGTGGACTATTTAAAGTATGGTTGGTTCTTGTTTATCTGATTTTCTGTCAATTTGTATACCCTGGAACTCTAGCTGTTCTTTGGAGGACATCGAATAGTATAATTGTTTTTTTTTAGCCAGCTGGGACGCAGATCCGCCTGGTAATTTCTATGGCATTGTGATGCAACTGTACTGTCAGTTTCTTTAGAAGACTTCCTTGATTGATGAACTTGGTCAAAGTATTGTTCTGAAATAAATTGAAATCAATGAATATATAGTGTCTGAACTACAATTGTCCTCACATACAAAGAAGAGGCTCTTAAAATACAAATTGGTCGTTATTTTCACATTTTTAATTATTCAATGAAGTTAGTCAGCTTAATATGCTGGAATAATTTGAAATCAATGAATATCTAGTGTGCAGAATGCAATTGTGCTATCATATGAACAACAGACCCTTAAAATTCAAATTGGTCCTTGTTATGCTTGCGGTTATAGAATTAAAAAAAAAAAACTTTTCTTTCCTTAATTCTTTTAAGAATAAGAGATTTAACATCCTTTAATAATTTAATGCGCCAGCCCTGAAGTCCATCTATCAATCTGTATATGGCGGATCTCTAAACGTTATTCGGAGGATAAGGAACAATGAAACTACAATGTTTTCCCAGGCAGCCCACAGGTTCCTTTGTCAACTTGTATATCGCGGAGTTGTGGGTAGCTTTTGTACAACGCAGAACAATAAAGCCCCAATTTTCATCCCACGAGATCGAATAAAAGAGGCCCATTTTCCAGTCTGCTATCCCCCAATCAAAAAAAATCGTTAAATATGAAATACATACGGAATTGTTATGGGAAAATAAAAGTGCAATGTTCAATGAACCAGCCCGAGTCCTCTTGTCAATTTGTATATGGCAGAAGTCTGGATACTATTTCTAGCAAAGGGAACAATGGAGACTCTATTTTCTGCCCGCCTGGCCGTGAACCCACCATCCAAAAACTTCCTAAAAGTGCAATGTTCAGGCAACCAGCCCGAGTCCTCCTGGAAATTTTTATATCACAGAAGCTTGGGTGGTATATGTAGGAGAGGGAACAATAGAGACTATATTTTCAACCCGCCGGGCTGCTAACCCGCGATCCAAAAACTGCTCAAGTATGGAATGAGGAATCTGCATATGATTTATAAAATCTCATTCCATAGTTAATATAGAGACTATGTCCACATGTACGCTTGTCAATTTGTATATCATGGAAGTGAAGATGCTATTTTTAGAACATGAAACAATAGATACTTAATTTTAAGCCCGCCAGGTCACGAATCCACGATCCAAAAAGTGCTCATGTATGGAATGAGGGATTTGCATATGTTCTAGAACAATGTGTTTGTAGAGTGGGGAATAATAGAGGCCTAATTTCGAACCTGCCAACACCAGAACCCCCGATAGAAAAAAAATGATAATTATGAAATTGATACGGAATTGCTACGGGGAAATAAAAGTCCAATGTTCAATGAAGCAACCTGAGTCCACTTGTGAGTATGCAATGAGGGTTCCACATACTTAATTTTCATCCCACCTGGTCGCTAACCCGTGATCCAAAAAATGCCCATCTATGGAATGCGGGATCTGCATATGTTCTAGAAAAATACAAATGCACTATTCATCCAAGCCATCCGTAGATCCTCCTGTCAATTTGTATGTCGCGGAAATTTGGGTGCTATTTGTAGGAGACAAAACAATAGAAACTATTTTCGGCTGGTCAGGCCATGAACCCACGATCCAAAAAGAACCTAAGTATGGAATGAGGAATCCGCATATTCTGTATAAAATCTCATTCCATACTTTATATAGAGGCTATGTCCACAAGCCAGCGTGTAAATTTGTATATCACGGAAGTGTAGGTGCTATTTGTAGAACACAAAACAATAGATACTTAATTTTTAGCCTGTCAGGCTGCCAACCCACAATCCAAAAAGTGCACAAGTATGGAATGAGGACCCCACACATGTTCTACAACAATACAAAAGTAAAGTTCAGCCAAGCAACCCATAGGTCTGCATATGTTGTAGAACAATGTATTTTTACAGTGTGGAACAATAGAGGCCCAATTTCNTTTCACTGTTCCATGTTGCAGCTACAATTGTTCGATACATATTCAGATTTTTTTTCGTCAATAGAACAACAATTGCATAGAGGGAAGATTCCACTTATGTTGTTCAAAAATATAAAAAAAAAGAAGGATGCTAGAGAAACAATCTTTCGGACAACCCAGTCAATGTTTGTAACAGAAGATACAATAAAGGATTTGGAAAAGCTATCTAGCTCTACAATTGTTGTGCGTATACATTTACAAAATCATCCTTGCTTTGCTTATAGAAATAGCCTTCAACAAATTTCTGCAGTTGTTAATTTTTTTATTCTTTTTTAAAGGGGAGGGTGGGATGTATTTGTGTATTATATTGTTCAATGTATTAATTCCTTTGCTTGCATTCCCAGGTTGAAGGTCTTTTAGTTGCATCCAATGTGTACTCAACGCCCTTTGAGCCTGTTTGTGCAAAATTCCATTACGCTACCTCTCCCTCCGCTTTGATAACTGATGATACGATTGATTTTATGTGATGTGGTGAAATATGTCCATACATTTATGGACATTCCCTCAGTGGTGTTATTTGAACCATGGGCAACACAACCGTGAACTGTACAATCAGGGAGCGACTGTTACAAAATGTGCTTTCTAAGTTGGCAGAGTTGTCGTATGAAACATATCTACAGAAAAAGGCAAGCAGTGTCTACATGCTGCGGAAACTTCAAATACAAAGCAAATTCACCTTAAGTGAGGACAATGCAATTTTTCATATCGACTGAAAAGGGGGAAAAAAATTATATGAAACTTTGAGAGGAAACAAAAATACCTCATGTCTCTCTATAATATTTGTTCAACATCCAGATGAAAGTTCGTTTCAACAGAAAACAAATGTGGCGATGTCTTTTCTTTGTCTATCAAATTGTTTGGTGAAAAGGTCGACGGGTTCTACTCTATGGAACCTTCTGGGAAATTGGTTGTGGACTGTTTAAAGTATGGTTGGTTCTTGGTTATCTGATTTTCTGTCAATTTGTATACCCTAGAACTCTAGATGTTCTTTGGAGGACATCGAATAGTATAATTGTTTTTTTTTAGCCAGTTGGGACGCAGATCCGCCTGGTAATTTCTATGGCATTGTGATGCAACTGTATTGTCAGTTGCTTTAGCAGACTTCCTTGATTGATGAACTTGGTCAAACTATTGTTCTGAAATAAATTGAAATCAATGAATATATAGTGTCTGAACTACAACTGTCCTCACATACAAAGAAGAGGCTCTTAAAATACAAATTGGTCGTTGTTTTCGCATTTTTACTTATTCAATGAAGTTAGTCAGATTAATATCCTGGAATAATTTGAAATCAATGAATATCTAGTGTGCAGAATGCAATTGTGCTATCATATGAACAACAGGCCCTTAAAATTCAAATTGGTCCTTGTTATGCTTACGGTTATAGAATTAAAAAAAAAAAACTTTTCTTTCCTTGATTCTTTTAAGAATAAGAGATTTAACATCCTTTAATAATTTAATGCGCCAGCCCTGAAGTCCATCTATCAATCTGTATATGGCGGATCTATAAACGTTATTCGGAGGAAAAGGAACAATGAAACTGCAATGTTTTCCCAGGCAGCCCACAGGTTCCTTTGTCAACTTGTATATCGCGGAGTTGTGGGTAGCTTTTGTACAACGCAGAACAATAAAGCCCCAATTTTCATCCCACGAGATCGAATAAAAGAGGCCCATTTTCCAGTCTGCTATCCCCCAATCAAAAAAAATCGTTAAATATGAAATACATACGGAATTGTTATGGGAAAATAAAAGTGCAATGTTCAATGAACCAGCCCGAGTCCTCTTGTCAATTTGTATATGGCAGAAGTCTGGATACTATTTCTAGCAAAGGGAACAATGGAGACTCTATTTTCTGCCCGCCTGGCCGTGAACCCACCATCCAAAAACTTCCTAAAAGTGCAATGTTCAGGCAACCAGCCCGAGTCCTCCTGGAAATTTTTATATCACAGAAGCTTGGGTGGTATATGTAGGAGAGGGAACAATAGAGACTATATTTTCAACCCGCCGGGCTGCTAACCCGCGATCCAAAAACTGCTCAAGTATGGAATGAGGAATCTGCATATGATTTATAAAATCTCATTCCATAGTTAATATAGAGACTATGTCCACATGTACGCTTGTCAATTTGTATATCATGGAAGTGAAGATGCTATTTTTAGAACATGAAACAATAGATACTTAATTTTAAGCCCGCCAGGTCACGAATCCACGATCCAAAAAGTGCTCATGTATGGAATGAGGGATTTGCATATGTTCTAGAACAATGTGTTTGTAGAGTGGGGAATAATAGAGGCCTAATTTCGAACCTGCCAACACCAGAACCCCCGATAGAAAAAAAATGATAATTATGAAATTGATACGGAATTGCTACGGGGAAATAAAAGTCCAATGTTCAATGAAGCAACCTGAGTCCACTTGTGAGTATGCAATGAGGGTTCCACATACTTAATTTTCATCCCACCTGGTCGCTAACCCGTGATCCAAAAAATGCCCATCTATGGAATGCGGGATCTGCATATGTTCTAGAAAAATACAAATGCACTATTCATCCAAGCCATCCGTAGATCCTCCTGTCAATTTGTATGTCGCGGAAATTTGGGTGCTATTTGTAGGAGACAAAACAATAGAAACTATTTTCGGCTGGTCAGGCCATGAACCCACGATCCAAAAAGAACCTAAGTATGGAATGAGGAATCCGCATATTCTGTATAAAATCTCATTCCATACTTTATATAGAGGCTATGTCCACAAGCCAGCGTGTAAATTTGTATATCACGGAAGTGTAGGTGCTATTTGTAGAACACAAAACAATAGATACTTAATTTTTAGCCTGTCAGGCTGCCAACCCACAATCCAAAAAGTGCACAAGTATGGAATGAGGACCCCACACATGTTCTACAACAATACAAAAGTAAAGTTCAGCCAAGCAACCCATAGGTCTGCATATGTTGTAGAACAATGTATTTTTACAGTGTGGAACAATAGAGGCCCAATTTCTAGCCCGCCAGCCCCAGATCCCCCGAGTAAAAAAAATTGCTAACTATGAAATTGATACGGGATCGCAACGACACAATAAAAGTCTAATGTTTAGTGAAGCAACCCGAGTCCACCTGCCAATTAGTATGTAATTAGTGATTTTCATATGCTGTATAAAATCTCATTCCATACTTTATATACAAACTTTGTTCCCAGGTCCATGTGTCAATTTGTATATCGCGGAAGTGTGGGTGCTATTTGTGTTGGGTATGTGTTATATTCTTTGCATGTGTGTGTGTGTGTGGGTGCGTTAGATACGACGACTGTGTCTGGTGGTTATTTGTTATTTTTAGCGGATTTTGCTATTTTTAGTTGATTTGTAAATTAATCCCAGATTAAGGGATTAAGGTTTTGGTATCTACGGAATACCTAAAAACATTGTATATATTGTATGGCGAATGGTGAAATTC
>JZKD02S0930438.1:0-13871 GCA_000966675.3 Picea glauca
GCTATTGCATTCTCAGGATGTTTGGGATCTTGTAGTTCAGGGCTATACAAAACCACCAACTGATCATGCAAGAGTGAGCTTTGACCAATGCTTAAAATGATCAACTCATAGATAGAAGGAAGAATGATGCAAAAAAACTCTATCTTATTCAAAACGGTTTGGATGAAAGTATATCTCCCAAGATATCAGTGGAAAAACTTTCAAAGACAACTTCAGACATCATAGAGACCAACAATGAGGGTATTACCAAGGTAAAGACACTAAAGTTGCAGACTTTACGAACAAATGATGATGAAGAAGTGAGAGTTAGTAGACCAGTGCATGACCCAAGACATGAACATAGTAAATCACTTAAGAACAGACGATGAATAGATTCTAGATTAGAAAGTGGTAGAGAAGGTTCTTAGAACCTTACCTAAGAATTTTGGTGTAGTGGTCATAGCCATTGAAGAGTCTAAGGACTTGGCACAACTATCTGTATATGAAATGTTGGGATCCGTGTTATCCGATGAATCCTGGATGAAAAGGTATAATAATTCCTTGGAAAATGCATTAATATCTCAAGTTTCGATCTCAAAAGGTAGAGGAGAATCAAAGTCAATAGGCGGGGGAAGAAGCAACAAAAACAACAACCAAAGGGATAGTTCAGAACAATAAAGGAGACTAGATCAAAATCCTCATAGCTTAAGGGGGAGCAAAAGAGAAAGCTCACAGCCAAATTAGAGGTATGAAAAATCTAAAGTAAAATGTTTTTATTGTAACAATCTAGGTCATTATGCGCATCAGTGTAGGAAGAAGAAGGATGATCTTAGCAAAGAGGATGCAAATTATTCTAACATCACTATGAACTATGAAGACTCTTTATTTCTTACCTGTAATGTTTCTCAAGAGACTTCTAATGATATTTGATTGTTAGATAGTGGATGTATCAATCATATGACATGAGGCAAAAGCTTAATTGCATATATGGATGATTCAATAAGGACTGAAGTCAAGTTGGGGTCAAAAAATATTCTAAAAGTCATGGGAAAAGGAATGGTCAACATTTGAACCAAACAAGGTTAGAAAAGACACATGTGAGATGTGTATTATTCCCCAGGTTTGAAACATAAATTATTAGTGTTGTCCAAATTACTAAAAAAGGGTATGATGTAATATTTAAGGGCAATGATTGTTTCATATATGATAAACCTCCCAGTAAGATGTTGATTTCTTGGGTGAATATGACAAAGAATAGAACGTATCCTCTTTCCATGAATTGTGATAGACACGATGTCTCCCTTGCCCAAAAGGCAACACGTTGAGAAGATTTTTGGTTGTGGCATCTAAGATTTGATCATCTACATTTTGGTCGTCTAAAACTCTTGTAGTAGAAAAAGATGGTTGAAGGTTTTCCTCCCATTCAAGAGCCAACTAGTTCATGTGAGAGTTGCATTCTAGAAAATCAACATAGGGATAGTTTTCCTAAAGGGGTGTATTATAGAGTAAAGGAACCATTGGAGTTGGTTCATACATATCTATGTGGTCCAATGCAGACCCGATCACTAGGAGGAAGTTACTACTTCCTAACCTTCATAGATGATTACAACATAAAGACTTGGATGTACTTTTTGGAAAATAAATCAGAAACTTTAAACAAGTTCAGAGAATTCAAGGAAATGGTGGAGAAGCAAAGTGGTCATTAGATTAAAGTGTTGAGATCAGACAAAGGAGGTGAATATGATTCACATGTTTTTCATGATTTCTGCAATCACCATGGGATCAAAAGATAGTTTACCTATGGCTCTATTGTTGGGAGTATGTTTGCAACACACTAGTGCTAATACTTCCTTGGATTGTCCAACTTCTCCTGCTTTCAACAATGAATACCTGAACGAAAAACACATACAAAATATTCTATACTATATTTAAATTGACATAGGGATGTCTTTTTTTTTCCATAGGGAAGATGCACATCAACTATGCAACACACAAAACCACATTTCACACGATAAAACACATAGCATTGCAAAATTATTAATGACGTGTACATTTACAGATAACAATGTCCACTGCAACAAACTTGTATTTTTCTCCTAGAATATCTATATTCATTTTCACAACACTTCGAGCCAGATCTCACAATTGAAACACGTCAACAAGTAGTAATCACTGCCACATCGATTGCATGATCCTATGGAACTATAAAAGTAGTATAACATGGTGGAATACATTTACTCTATTGGGAAGCACACATGGAGAGCATAACAAGATCCTAACAACCAATACAATATTTAACACTTAGAATCTTCAGCATTGTTATATGGAAGCAAATTTCTCAAACACCCTGAAATTTTATGATGTCGAACCTGACATATAAAAAAAATACAAATAACTACACCCCCATAATCTAGTCACCTATATTTTCTTCCTTCGTGTTCTCCACATAAGTATATGCCTCTTGCAATTGGGACTCCTAGTTCTATTTTCAATCATTGTGTAGATAAATCATAGCATTGATCGTCGATCAATTCTTCCCTTGTGCACCTTCACATTTTCAATGGATTTATGCTGGTACTTTGACAACCAGGTAATTTGCACTTTTTATTAAGTAAGTCTTGTGGTTGTCTATCAACTTTCCAATTCTTTCTATTAATCATTCCCCATATTTTGTGACTAACTTGGGTCTGGAAAAGACATGCCAATAAATATGCCCTATGCACCTTTCCTTAAAGAAAAACGACCTTGGTAATGTACTATTCATAACTTTCATGTTTATGAAAATGCATTTAAAGAAAAAACCTATAGTAGATAGAAAAATAAAATAGCATTATTTTGTAGATAGCCTATGAATATGTATTCTAGTAACAATCTTGCTTCAGTGAAAATTTACAGAAGGTCCATAGACAAATTTCCTTACTAAACTTAAAGGATATAACATGGAAATTAACTTTGAGGAAGTTGTCAGATGACAAGCATTATAAATTGATGATTGGTTTTGAAGATATAGACATCACCCATGCAAATGATGCACTAACTCAATATGTAACCATTTCTCAGAAAACTTCTTGTCAAAATCCTCTTTACCTATCCATTTACAAGAAAACCTGATAGGCCAACATATTTACAGATATTAGATTACACGGGAAGTCTTAGGCAGTACACAGGACACTCGAAATGAAGGCTCTCCCACATAAGTGACACAAGGACTACAAAGTGTTTCACACTATCAAAGCGTTAAGAAATTTGATATAGCCAAATCACAAACGTATGAAACACCTGGATAGTTAACACCCCACACTAGGAAAAGGCCACCAAGAGTACAGTGAATCATTGGCATCACATACAACATTAAAGGAACCTAGATCTGAATTGCAATGTAGTAGAATAGGAAACTAGTGCATGGATCCAGCCCGAAAACAAGAACATCACCACGACAATTTCATGTTTTCTTTTGTACTATTTATACAAGTTGACAGGGCTATAATATTCCCATCCAATTTGCATTTATCCATGAATAGAGCTCCCACTAGCTATCAATTGAGCAGTTATACTATCCACCCAGACACCATGTCTATTTATTCCAGGATTCATAGTTCAACCACGAATTCCCTGCATCCATGGATTCTCCTAGAAAACATGTGATTTACTATAGGCAAAAGTTCATGCAAATCGCTTGTATCCCCATGATGTCATTCTCACATTGAATCGCACTGAGAAGAAAACTGTTGGGAAGGGGACCCAACCTACAGTCGATGACCAAGGTCCCTAGCCTCGCCAAATAGTTGCTTGAAATTTGATTCAAAGTTCCTATGGTTTTCCAACTCTCTTTGTCAATATCTACTATGTGTGTTGCCATGGATCAACAACTTTGTTGAATGCAATAGTCCATTCTGCAGAATTCCCCCTCTATCATTTGTAGTGGTCCTCCTTTTCTTAGTTATCAACCAAGTTGATATAAATAATAGGATGACGTTGGTCCCATCTGTTGGAACAATTACCCTGTCCATGTGATTTGCAAGTGCCCGCGTAAATGGGAAAAGTTCTAGCTACAAGACTTGGGCAAGCTACTCCTTGAATTTATGGAATACAAGATGAATCACACCTACACTTCGCTAGTCTAGATGAAGCTAAATAAGAAAGACATAATTAAGATAGATAAATGTACACCAAACTAAGTTGCTACCTCTATGATGAACTTACTCATTCCAAACGTTTCCAATGTTGCAACAAAAAACCATACATATGGTTTTCACTTACTCAAGCAATGTGACAACATACAACCTAGTGACATTCATAATGCTCACAATTCAACATGGCATCTTTCTGACTTCCCAACATGACATGAGTCGAGCACCACCAAGCCAATAATATGCAAAACTTGCTAAGTACTGAATTTTAGTGTTAGAAAAATCTAACAGAGTGAAATCTATGGAAAAACAAGCCATTGTGCATTATATTTCAACATTGTCCTCTCTTTCTCTTCTTGTTTCTCTATAACACTAACTACATCAAGTGAGGGTGTTAACAAACATAAATAAATAAGATCATCTTGTTTCCAAATCTTGTTTCCCTTTGAGAGATAAGAATTAAATGACGAGACAAGTACATATTAGCAACACAAAATCCATGGCCCAAAGCTATGCAACCACTGTTCAAATGATCAAGGTACATAGTACAATTCTATGAAATGTACTAGTCTACCTTTTTATATGCCATTCTTTTCAAATGAAAATAATCCAAACTCTGATTCGGTTTTGCAATCTAACACGTCTTTTCTGAATTCAATATTTATCTATTTTAATGTTATATATTTATTACTTCGTCAATCTACTACCATACAATACATTGTCCATTCACATATTATAGATGACTGGCATGTCTGTGTAATTCCCAGATCGTCTCTAGTGACAATTTTTTTAGTTCGCCACAAAACATTCAATATGCACATAACTTGGAGTTGTGCACATCAAATATTGACAAACATTGGATTTCCAACTCACTACTGATACAAAAGCCATAGATGCAATATGCACTTTCAATTTTACGTAGTATTATCCAGTATCGATATAAATTGTTGTACTTTCATACAAGTTACCAAAAATAAGGCCATTGCTTGTCTAATTCTTACAAACATACCTTCTATTGGTACATTGTTCTTCATTTTCTTCTCGTGCATTGCTTGTCACTTCTTACTCTCCTGCAATTTCTCTATTCCATTTTCATGTGATATCAATGCACCAAATTCAATGAACATGCAAATAAACCCTTATGTCAAAATCTCATGAAATACACAATATTAACGAACAACAAATGAACAATACACAATTGAAATTAGAAAAATGTACCTTTGCAATTCTTGTTCCATGTTTCTTTATTTTTCTTATTATCCTTTTTAACACCGGTAATTGTTTAGATGTAATGCACACCGAACAAGTCAAAAAAAAAATCCGTATCTATGGCAATGAGATACAAACACAATGCAAATTGTCGATATTTTATTTTCTCTACGACCAAAATATCTGGTATATTAGCTACATGCAATGCCCCACATAATTTCTTGATCCAACACAGAAACACAAACTTCCTAAATATGTAACAGGGATATGATAACATGCTTTTGTTCATTTTAATTTATGTCATTCAAATGATGCTCAAGATATGACTATGGCATCCAACAATTGGGAATATATATGTGTGTGTGTGTGTTAAAATAACCAAAAAAATACAATCTCGAAACACCATACCTTGTTTTTGTCTCTATTTATCTTTGATTCCTTTTCCATATATATAGTTTCTAAAATATCTCTTTACCAATTTATTCCACCCATGAAAAAAAAAAATAACAACCAAACATTATTTTTTTTTTTTGCATATATGATACATTTCAAGAATATTTCATTTAATCATTTGATCCAACAACAAAGTGGATAAAACATGACATGTTTTATTAAACACCACACCAATGTCAATGCAAGTTTGAATAAAACCAAGTAATTGTACTATGCATAGAGAACATACTATCAAACATGATGCAATATGCAGAACCACGACATTCCAGAAAGAGCAGTTGTATCATTTCTTTGCACAAGATTTGAATACAGACCAAGTGCTAAATAGATAAATTACTGGCTTTGTGCATCATACACCTATGAAAAAGTGTTGATGACATCACTACCAATTCCATACCATAAGTGGCATGAATTCTGATAGTTTTCATAGGTACACTTGGTTTACTTAATATGGTCTACTTTTAAGCCCCACACACGTCATCCTCTCACATTGCTATACTTCTGCAACTTTGCATTTCCAATACTTTTGCATCTATGATTGTGAAAAGAAATGTAATTTGCAAAATAGTTCATTGCTTTTTGATTAATTTATTTTCTTTGATTTAGGAGGAAAGGCCATGCATCTAGAAGCAACGTGAAGAAAATGTGCATCTTATTTGTAAACTACTCGATGGTTTAACCAATATATGTGTAAAACATAGTTTAGCATATTGAAGTCCTACTCTTGGTTTTGGGGTAATGTAAGGTCTACAATCTATTTGTCTTGGATAATTTTCTAGTCAAAATCTTTCTCACTTCACCACTTTTTAGTTTGGACGAAGGTTCTTAAATAGAAAGTGTGAAACTGCACAATAATAATGGGCATGGATTCTCTCCAAAAGCATTTAAAATACACAATACTAGTTGTGTTAGTGATATTCCTTTGCCACTATGTTGTACGTACGCAAAAACCTCCCGACAGGTTTTTCTTGTCTTAGCATCTCTCCAAGACAAGAAATTGTGCAAACAACTGATCCTGATTTCTCCTCACCCTACCTCATCTTATCGGTTCTAGTTTCTCCTCAGATCTCTTTGATCTATCGATTCATACTTCAGGGAGTTCCCTCTCCTTTCACCTATACATAGCATACCGGTGAACACATCCTTCTTCCACCTTCTTATTAACACACCATTGATTTCCTCGCCTATACATAGGCCTCCTCCTTCAAACTTTTCCTATGTGTCAACGTGCTCCATTAAAACTCACTACACATGTTCTTATCAATGGTGAGGTGTGCACGATCAATGTTGATACATCAGTAATGTTTGTGCAATTATCATGGTCGCATTCACACACCTTTCACCAACTGACTCCCTTCCACCCATGTCATTACTTAACATTTCGACAACATCCCTCTCTTTTGATTCATTGCACTACATATCGACAAGGTTCACCTCTTCATCCCCAACGTGCTGCCTGTTGATAAGTTTCAACCTATTTTCCTCGATAGATAATATAAATGACATCAAACCCTCATCATTGGAAAGCGCATCAAAGATGATCTTCTTCCTCTCACCAACTCTGACTAGCTCAACATGGATGACCTTCACCTTGCATCCTATCTCATCCTCTTACAACTCATACCCTTCTTACTGCGTCCACTATTCACTCTCCAAAATGGTTTCCATTGACTAAACTATTCATGCTTATTTATATAACTAGTAACTGATTGCTTACTATGTGTGACCCACTCCATATTGTAGTCATAATAAAACTAGTCTGTATCGCAAACAACTTGCATTTGAGTACTAGATTAACTTATTTAATTTTCGTTTCTTGATATTATGATTAAATATTCATTATGGAAGCATCACCTAGCATCATATCGGTTGACCACAATACTTATTTATATTGCATTGAATCTCAAACACACCTCGAAATAAATTTGGTCCTCCTAGCTCCTACACAACAATAAGCACTCTAAACATGAGTTGGTTGTTTTGGTGGATTTATAATTTCATTCTAATGATGCATCACTACAACATAAATGAATGATCTAAGAGCCTATATATCACATATCACATATAGCACATGAAGTGATGAAATTTAATTTGGTTGAAGCATTAACGAATGTGGGACACATACTTTCATTAAAAACATCTTTGAGTACAATTTTTTGATGTTGTCCAAATTGTCTTTTTCATCTTTGAAATAGGCTAATTGTATTACTTTCTCCATTAGGATTTCAATGCAACTGATGGAATCGAATTTTGAGGCCCGAAAGTTACAAAACGATCACCAAAGACTTCTAGCCTAGTCTACCTTGGCACCCGCGACATGGATAGAACATTTGAATGACAAGTATAAAATACTCGCCGAAAGCTCCTCTCTATGTTATCCACAACGCAAAAGATGACACTCCAATCTAACGTCATATAAGAAAGTTATTGGTCTTTAAAACCCACTACTGACATCAACATAAGCATGCATCTTTCTAGTTATGCCTCCATGCAAAACTGCTCTAATTGCAAGGTTTGTGTTATGCAACTTACATTGTTAAATTTAAATAATGCTTATTTAATTTAAATTTAAATTATTTAAATTTAAAACCTTATAAAAAACACAATAATTAAATAAAGATTTTAAATAAATAAAAAAATAATTAAAACAAGAGTTTTAAATAAAAGACAAAGAAACAATGTCTAATTGTTGAACATAGGATGTGTGACGTGGAGGGGAGATCCCATGGCCCACGTTCCTCTCCACATTTCCCCCTTTTTTTTTAGTAAAACACAAACACCCCATTTAGAAAAACAACATCTCTTAATCCATGGGCTATAATTCTTGTCATCGACGTAATTACATTAAACTTTAGCAATTGTTCGAGACACTTACCACCAAATCCATAGATGTGCTCGGATAGGTTGCTAATAATTCCAATGATGTGCTTGGAGAGGTTTCCAATAACTCCAGTGATGTAGTCAGAAGACTTAACACTAAATTCTCTGCTTGTGGCTTGAGCACTTAACACAAATTTCAACAATGTAGTCGGAAGACTTAACACTAACTATGGCGCTTGTGGTCATAAGCATAAATTTTGAGGTTTGCTTGGGTTTCAATTCGGGGTATGAAAACATCACTATGCAGGAGGAGTGACCCATGAACCCACTCCATGTTGTAAATAGATTATAATTGATCCGTATTTAGGAGCGGAACGAACTGATTAACAAAATGAATACAATAAACACAAAGATATGAAGAATAACACAAATATCCAGTGAACAATATCTTCTATTAAATAATTAAATAGGCTAAAACTATAAAGCTGTAGAAATGAAACACTTGCTCGAATGGTGGTAGCTATCTTTGAGAAGATATGTGTCTACTATGCACATTCGTCTGAGTAGAATGGATTACAATGAGGCTCCAGAGGCCTTTTTGATATTAATCATGAATGCCAAAACCCTAGACATACAAAAACCTAACCCTAGAAGGTGAAACGCCAAAATTCATGTGGGCCCTATGGGTAAGTTGGTGTAATTTGGTACCTCATCTTCCAAGGGTCGTAAATTTTGCATACGACCTCTGTTTTAGGTGCGCGATAGCCCATTGGAAAGGTGTTTCAGAGAACTACACATTCCACCATCAAACTCTGACTCCATCTACAATTTGATTGGGGTGATCCAAGAAAACAACGTTTAGGGTCCCAAAATGGCCCTACAAGTACAACAAGATGCGCTGACATGAAAACATACAAAATAAGCCAGTTGGATTAGGTGAGAGACCACCTGTATCCACCTGGAGAATGTGTGGGGCTTCATACAACCCCAAAAGTGTAGAACCCACAATTGCAAAGAAGTACAAAAGAATGTGTTGAACAAAAAACAAACACAAGGAGCCAGTTAGAATAGGTGGGTGGCCACCAGTATCCACCTGGATCAATCCTCCCCCCTTAGGAAGCAATGGTCTCCATTGTGTTGAGTTCCCCCATCAGGTGATGAAACTTATGTTGGATTTGGCCCCAGGTGAGCCACTTGCCTTGGTGTAGGAGTTGACCAGCCTTGACAACCCGATAAAGTTGGATCCGCTGTTGGTGAGTTCCATTGATCTGTGTGTCCACTATATGATCAATGTATGCTTGTTCCATGCAGTCAGGGTTGAGATCTGTTCGTGTCAACTGTTCTGCAATCTCATAGGTGTTCAATAATGGGGGAAAATATGGCCGAAGGAGGTCCACATTGAATATTGGATACAGACCAAGGAAGGGTGGAGTGTTGAGCTCAAAAGAATTATTACCCACAACCTTGGTGATAGTGTAAGGCCCATAACGAAGTGGGCAAAGCTTCCGATGGGGCCTTGTGAGACGATCCTTCTGCAAATGTAACCAGACTTTTTCACCAACCTGAAACTGGTGTGGTACCCTTTGTTGATCATGGTGCTTCTTGTACTTAGCATTGGATTTCTACAAAATATCCTGAACCTGTTGGTGGATGTGTTGAATCCACTCAATGGATCTGGTGGATTTTTCGATAATAGACTGATAAAGGGAAGAGTCTGATTATCCGGTGGCAAGAGGAAGTGCAACATCAATGGGTCCCAAGGGTTGGAATTCGAGACCCACTTGAAATGGGCTATGGTTGGTGTAACTATGGAGAGCCCTGTTGTAATTGTGTTGGGCATATGGGAGACTCTCATCCCATGTACGTGGATGCTTAGAATTGTACATGCATAGGATGTGCATAATCATCCGATTAACAACCTCTGATTGGCTATCAGTTTGGGGGTGGAAAGAAGATGATTTTGTGAGCTTGGTGTCCAACAAAGACCAAATATTAGACCAAAAGGTGTTGAGGAACCTGTTGTCTCGATAAGAGATGATGGTCTGTGGTATCCCAAAGTGGACCCACACTCGTTAGAAGAAGAGATTAGTAGTATCTGCCGCTATGACATTCTTCTTATAGGCTGTGAGGATGGATATCTTCAAAAACCGATCTATGACCACAAACACACAGTCATGTCCTTTCTTAGTGGATGACAAGCCATACATGTAATCCATTGAGATGGATTCCCAAGGCTTCTCGAGAATAGGAAGAGGGGTGTATAACCATTGCTTCTTTATGGCTAGCTTGGAAATGGCATAGGAAATGAAATATATGATATACTTGTCGATGTCTTGTCAAAGTTTTGGCCAATAAAAATGTTTCTGAAGAACGACTACACTTTTCTCCATGCCAAAATGTCCTACCACCCGACTGTAGTGGGCTTCCCAAATCAGCTTTGCATGCTCGCTTTTAGGAACACAAAGATGGCCCAGGTGGCATAAGAGTCTGTCCTGAATGTGAAAATTAGTGACAATTGCGCTTGTACCCAAGAGCTAATAGGTGGTGGTGAAGTCTGGATCTTGATGATAAAGTTGGGGCCACTCAGATGCTTCATGTCCACAGGAATGGAGCATAGTGGTGAGTGCTGCCATAGGAGGTCGACTGAGGCAATCAACGACACGATTGGAGATACCTGCCTTATACTTTATGTTGAGATGGAACTACTACAGGTAGGTGGACCACTTCTTATGGAGGTCGTTTTGCAATTTCCCTTGTGTTTGTATAAACTGCAGAGGCTTGTGATCAGTGTGTATGATCGTCTCCTTCCCCAGAATGTAATGTTTGCATTAATGACAGGCTTGTACAATGGAATACATTTCCTTGTCATAATTGGGATATTTCTGGATAGTATCAGAGAGTGTCTCAATATGGTATTCCACCAGATGCCTGTGCTGAGTGAGAAATGTGCCCACAACACAGTCAGTTGCATCTGTCTCAATCTCGAATGGTTGTTGCAGATAGAGTAAGGAGAGTACTAGAGATGAGCACAAGTGATGCTTCAGATCATCTAATTCTCATTTCTACTCCTTCCTCCACACAAACTTGTCCCTACCACCTCTCTTGGTCACCTGGTTGAGGGATCAAGAAATATGGGAGAATTCCAACATGAACCGTTGGTAGAAGTTGGCTAGTCCCAAAAAACTCCAAAGATCGGTTAGTGTGGTTGGGGCTGGCCAGTCACAGGTGACATGGATCTTAGCTGGATCAACATGTAACCCATGCTCATCAACAATGTATCCCAAGTATTGGACCTTGTTCATTCCAAAAGATCATTTTTCCAAGTTGGCATAAACCTTGTGCTGCCACAGAGTGCTAAAAAAACTGTTGAATATGCCGCATGTGCTCCTCCCTCATTCTAATGAAGATGAGTATGTCATCCAAATATAATACCACAAAGGAGTTTGTGAAGGGTCTCAATACATCATCCATCAACCTCATGAAATTGGCTAGTGCATTTGTTAAGCCAAAGGGCATGACTAGCCATTCGTAGAGACCTTCTTTAGACTTGAAGACTGTCTTCCATACATTAGTTGGTTCGATGGGAACCTGGTGGTAGACAGACTTCATGTCAATATTGCTGAAGAAATTTTCCCCCTTGATTTGGTTAAGAAGGTCATCAATCCTGGGAATGGGGTAGCGGTTCTTGACTATGATTTTGTTTAAGGATCTGTAATCAATGAAGAGTTGCCAAGTCCCATCCTTCTTCTGCACCAATACAATTGGGCTTATGCAAGGGGAGGATCTGGGTGTGATGTGCCCCTTTTGAAGAAGCTCTCGGATTTGACACTTTATTTCATCATTCTCCATCAGCAAGCACCGATAGACTGGTCCATTAGGTAGAGGCGCGCCAGGGGTCAGATCAATTGGATGCTTGACTTGGTAGTGTGTCGGTACCCATGTAAGTGATGAGAATATGTCTCTGTATTCTTCCACGATCCCGTCCACTTGATTCTACTGCAAAGAGATTCATTGTGTAGAGGCCATGGATGTGGCGACAACCTTCTGCTTACAGTGAGCACAGATCACAAACAAGACAAACTTCTCGGTCTGTGAAATGACCTTACTAGATTTCTTAGCAAAGATTAAAGAAATAGTGGTAAGCGGTGCTACCTATGGGATGCTGTACAATTGTCTACCCAAAGTAATAATAAAACTGTGGGGTCTAGACTCATACACAACATGACGCTTCTAGAAATATGGTTGTCCTAAAAGAAAATCACAAAATTCAAGGGGAGAAATATCACACAATACCTAATCTTTGAAATGCTTGATGCCGTAGGGTAGATGACACTGTTGGCTGACACAAATATATCTTCCTTGGAAAAGCCAACCGATGGTGTAGGGTTGCGGGTGTGGTGTCATTGGCTAGTCCAGCTGCTTGAAAACCTCTGCTGAAATCAGGTTCTTCTGACTACCGCTATCGACAATGAAATGAAGTAGAGCCCCCATGACCCACATCTGCGAGTGAAAGAGATGGTCCCCTTCCTCTAGTTATTCTGGTTCGCTTGGCCAGACTTTGGTGGTAGCGACAATCAAACTGGGTTCAACATCTATAATCCATTTACCTCCTTCAAGATTTGACTTAGAATCAAAATCGACCTTTGAATCAGAAGCCTTCAGCTCGACCACTAGGGACTTCTTGGAGCGACATTCTTCGGTGTTGTGCCAAGGAATTTTATGGCACTCATACCATTTTCCCATGTCCTTGTTCATCTTCTCATTTCCCTTCTTGTGTTGTGGCTTGGATTGGTTGTCCCGAGGGCAGCCATATCGACTTAGTCCCTTGCTGTGTGGGTTGGGGCTTCCTTTTCCCTGCTTCGGCTGTGAGGGGTTTGCAGATCCAAAATCTCACCTTTTCTGCTTAAATTTATGCTCGATCTTAACAACGTATCTATAAGTTATTCTCAAGGAGGCAATGTCCAATAAATCCATTTCTGTTTGAATGTATCTATGCAAACATTCATGGTATTTAAGCACCATCCGACGCTTAGAGTATTTGATACCCAATTTGGTGCGTAGGGTATGGAAAATATTGGTGAAATCTGGTACTGTCTGGTCCCTTTCTTGACGTAGGGTGGTCCATCTGGTGTACTGGTCCTCATAATTTCCAACATGGTAGTACTATTCTTTAATGGTGTCCCAGAAGGAAATCCATGTAGGGGCCACCAAAAACATTGTAGATTCCTCCATGACCCTTTTCTCAGAGTAAGTATCCCACCAGTCTTTAACATGGGGAAC
>JZKD02S0930449.1:34445-57023 GCA_000966675.3 Picea glauca
TATATTTATATATATATATATATATATTATA
The DNA here is from genome assembly GCA_000966675.3 of Picea glauca. NCBI lineage: Eukaryota > Viridiplantae > Streptophyta > Pinopsida > Pinales > Pinaceae > Picea > Picea glauca. The sequence goes on from JZKD02S0930449.1 coordinate 34,477, forward strand.
TATATAATATATAACCCCTAACTCATAGCCCTCAAGATATAGTCATGGATACATCCTTGGTGATGAGGGGAAGAAGGGATTTCAGGAACTACTCTATAAGAAATGGATCATTGATATTGGATTTTCACAAGGCACATCATTGATATAAGGCACATTTTCACAAGGCACATCTTATATGGGATACTCTCTAGGTTTTCCCTCAAACATTGGGATGTCAGAGGGATTTGTATTTGGAATATTGGACCAATTGGTATCATGGAAGATAAGATAATTGATTAACTTGGTCAAATCATGGATATTAACCCTTCCATAAAAGTCACAAAAGGTTGGTTGGCATTGGCTCCAATATTGGTAGGGTTCTCATGTTCCAGGGCTCACTTTCTCAACTATGCCAATTGTGCCAGAAAGGAATCTTTTAGTGAAATGGTGAAGAGAGTCTTGTCTCCATGTCTATAGGGTTTTGAAGAGAAGTGCACAAATGTTAGAAGGATGTCCTTTAGGGTTTGAACCTTGTGAGAGAGAGAGGAGTGTGCAAGTTCGAGGAGGGCTTGGTTTAGGGTTTATCCTTGTGCTTCCTTTAGGGTTTGAGAGATGAAATTTGTACTTTAGTCTCCATGCCTCTCTATCACTCACACGAATTACAATGGTTGTGAATTTGATGGATGGTTACCTTACAAAGGTTGCACCAGATATCAATTTGAAGCTTCCCAAATTTAGTCATTAGCAACATCTGTTGGTTCATTCAAGTTTAGTCATAGCTTTGACAAGTTTCATGGGTTCCACAATTTGGTTGGTTCATTCAAGTTGGGAACATGTTTGATCATTGGATAATTTTTCATTGTGAGTGGTTGAGACCCAATATGGAGAAGTTTGACATTGGAAGATGACACTATATAGGTTGGAATAGGAAGAAACTAAGCGAGGATTTCGGTTCTTCCAAAGAAAAAAGGGGAACATGGGAAGAGAATAGAATAAATCTATATCTTCATACACTCATTCCTATTAAGGGGGTTTTCTTCAACTCATTTGTCTCTTCATGGTTTCCCAACACTAGATTGCAACATAAAGGACGATACATAGTTGTTGTCACATCGTTTAATGTTTAGAGAATTTAGTTGATGAATCATGTCCAAAATAAAGAAAAAAAGGAATTTAGTGATGCTTGGTCATAATAAAGTTCTCCTATCCAACGCTAACACTTCTAGCCCCCTATCCTACCACTCTAACACCTCTTGGCCTGATCTTTTGAGACTGTTTATAACAGAAGTAAACTAGCCCTATTACATATCTAAGCTACCCTAAAGAGAATCCCCTGAAACCTTAGCTACTATACTACCAAACGTTGACCCTTAGGCCACCCTTTAGGCATGCTCCAATACCTCACAGCCTGCCATACTTTGATTGTCCCAACAGTAGTGTAGCAGCCCCTTGTCATCATATATTTGGCCTAACTATCCCTTAAAATAGTGTAGGACTACCCCTAGACTTAGGTCATCCAATCCTCATCATAAAAAATTAATTTAGGATTAGAATTTGGGACTGATATTGTCATTATATACTTCAAAAAATTGATTAACTTAGTCCTATATTTTGACATTTCATTACTCCATATTTGATTTTGGAAACAACATAACATCATAACATCAATCTATTGGAAAGAAGTATAGTGTTGTGTTTTGACATTGTCAGTGTGTCAAAGAGATCAAAATATCATGCTCAATATGTAACAACATAGAAATCACAACACTACAACTCTTTCCAAGAATTTGATCGTATGGTGTTATGTTATTCCCAAAATCAAATGTGGAATGATGAAAGGTCAATTTGTCATAACCAATCAAAAATAGATGCCAACCATGAGATCACAATTTAATTTCCAAATGTTATTTTTATCTCTAAGGTCAAAATGTGCAATGATAAGGTGCCGAATATAGGATTGTGTTAGTAGTTTTTTGAAGTGTTTTATATCATTCCTAAAGAGAATATTTGTAAATTGGTGTCACTATGGGTAAGGTTCTCTCTATTTAGGCCAAGGGATTTTGTGCTCAAGGCCAAGGGAGGATTCCATACGACTTCAGTCGTTCATAGTGTTGATCAATGCCTTAGATGCAAATGATCTATGATGTATATTTCCTAGAGGCAAGGAAAAAAGAGTTATTCACACAATGTCCCGGAGATAATCAAACAATTAGCTTATGGATCAGATATGGCAAATACAAGTAAATACCAGTAGAAAACTAGTTCCTTAGGAAGGGGCTATGAAGTCTAGAAAATGTCACAATCTTGATAAGATTGACCTCAGGATAGGATATCCTAAGGTCTATCTAAATATTCAGATAACCAAACGATGCTTCAGTCAAATGATGACTCTTTCATGTAAACGCATCAAAAAGGTTTTCAATATGTGGTTTAGTGACAAGTTGGGTGAAAGGAAAATGGGAACAATATATTCTCTTAGATGTGTAATGCATGAAATGCTCAAGAGATCAATCTATCCTGAGTGGCTATGATCAATATCCAATAATAGTACATGCACTTTAAGTGATTCCCTTTTGATATGGTCAAAACGATAATTGTGAAGTAACTCAATCACATATCACTTCATCAACTAGTCGGTATGATCTTATTCATCAAATTATTCCTCAGTAGTGATATAGGTTCAAGAAATTGTAATTCCAACTAATCAAATGCAAAACATGTCAATATTGTATGTCAGGAAACTAATTCATACCACCCTTACTAAGAAACAATATATATTTATTTAATTAAGATAATTTATGGCTTTGAATCAATGATTGTCAGCCAATGAATTTACATATGTCAAAGTATGAATCACATGCAAGCATATTAGTTCCAGTTCTGATTTAATTTAAAGTCTATGCATCAACAGAGCATAAAAATGATGTTTCTACCACATACAATACATCAAATTTCCAAGTGGAGGGTTGTCTTCATGATATTCTAAATCTAAAACAATAATATCAGTCCCTACCTATCATTTCTAAATTTATGTTTTAGTATAGGTTTGTTTAATAATAATTCCATAGTGATTGCAATTAGATATGTTGAGGTGCCTTTTAGGATGCTAGGTAGTATGATTTAAGGTGTTGCGTTGAGGACATATGGTGTCACGAATTTAGGGGGGTCTTCCCAAATTATGTTGAGATAAATTCTATTCCAACACAGGCTAGTTTAAGGTCTGTCTAAGGGGTTATATCAGTCATCTAGGTATGTTTCCTGTAGGTAACTATGAGGGGTAAGTTTGGTAGGGAGTCAGTTATTAGGTAAGAAATGGTAGGGTAGATTCCTAGGGTAGTTACTATGGGTTAAGAGAGTCTTTTAGAGTAGATATGAGGTAGGGCCGAGGCTCATGTTAGGGGGAATGGGGACTGTCCTAAAGGGTCGAGGGATAGGCTTAGGCTTAGGGTAGTCTAGAATAGGGCTAGATTCTAGTGTTGAGGAGATGAGGTGGTAGGAGGGAAGTAGGACTAAAATCCTAGGTTCTAAGGCTTAACACAGGGGTATTATACCACAGGCCAATAGTTGAAGTTAATTTCTAGGGATAGTTTTAGGTGTTTAGAGCTATGGTTAAGGGTTTTAGGTTCTATAGTATAGATAATAATTTAGAGGGGAGGTTACTTAGCTAAAAAGGCAAGGAGAGGAGGGTGAGGTATGGAATGGCCTTATAAAGGAAGCCTGAAATAAAAAATTCAACCTTAGCTACTGAATCAATGCTCAACAAAATTACCTGGCCAGACATGTTGATGTATCCTTTTCCCCTTGTGATTGTGGGTGCTCGTGGATGATGCAGAGGTTCTCCTTCATGCCTAGATGATTATGGAAATTGCATAGATACTCCTTCACTCTTGAATGCTCATGGAGGCAATGATAGCAAGGTCAATCAGGGTTCAACCAACTGGAATAGAACCAAGCCTGCCAAATGAAATCGTGTGTGGAATTCAACTACCCTCGGCCAAATGAAATCGCAGAATAGTTTTTGATTTTTTGTTTTTTGTATGTTTTAGTATAAGCCTTCGATATATATATAATCCTTGTTAATAAGCCTTATTTTAATATATAAGCCTTATTAAAATAAATTCCACTTATCCAATGGCTTAATATTTTCTTAGAGAAAGGTATGACAAGGCTTAAAATTTCAGTGTTTAGTCAATGGTGGTGTGCCAAGTCGATAAAAGAAGGTAGATAATATAGCCCTTACCAAGCTTCAAATCCTCAAAAGTGACATGCATATTCTTACATTTTTTCTCACTACTATGGATTTATGTTAAAAGTGCATATGATAAAAAATGAAATTTGAAGCAATGATTGCATTCTTTTTCTTATTCTTGAAGGAAAGCTGGTGACCACTAGCTTTCAATTTATCACAAGAACAAGTGTAGAGCCCCAAAAAATATCAAATTAGAATACAATTTTCTTGTTACATAATCGTGGATCTTCTTAGCTTGTTCCAAAGCCAATCAATAACCAGACACATAGGTAGAACACTAACCATGTTGATTGTTGGGACAAAGGCATCCCCATAGCATTGATTGCATGAAATTCGAATGAGAGAACCTTTGACCCAGTTGAATTCCTATTATTTAAATTATGCATATACACTTTGAAAAAATGTGACCAACAATTCATAAACCTCATAATTGGAAAATAATCCCACTATTATACCAAGCTTGAAACCTTGTCAATGCATCATTGTTCTTGTGCCAAAAGGAAGCCAGTGATGATCACTAGTTTTACTTCTAGCACACGCACAAATACAGATCCAACAACAACATAAAATTTAAATAGATTTATTATTACATCATTGTGGATCTTCTTAGTGTGTTTGAGGGCCAATAAAAATTCACACGTGAAGGGAGAACACTAACCATGGTTATTTTTACGGAAATCATAACAACAGATCATCATTGTTCTTGTGCTAAAAGGAAAGCTACAAACCACTAGCTTTCCTTATGGCACAAACACAATCATGGTGCCAACAACAATATTAGCACACTAATCTTGGTTAAGGTGAAATTACCTCCTTGTCTAGTGACCAACAAACCATGGAACATCATGTAGGGAAATCAAAACCCAATCTAACCTTTTAACTTCATGCTAGGGTATATAATCATGTCATGTTATGTAGGGAAATGCTAAATACAAGATGGAGATAATTATGTCTTCCATGTATGCATTTAAGATATTATTACAAGGATGTTATAAAAAATGGTGTCCAACAAATCATTGTTATGATCCTTACAATTGCAAGAATTGGTTATGCATGCAAGGGCATATATATGGAAGTCACTTATCGCCAAAGTGTTTACAAATACTCTATCATCTTAAATACCAATCTCAACTTATATATTTTGCATAATGAAATTGACCAAACAATAAGTCAATGACCGTTTGATTCTCACACGTGCCATAGTTGGTCGTTATAACGACTAAAGTTCGTTGCTATAGCAACTAACTTGTGGTTGGTCACTCTAGTGACAAAATTTTGTCTCTATAACGACCAATGTGGATTGTTGGTCGCTAGAGCAATGAACAGTTGGACTCAGAAAAAGAAAACTAAATTTAGTCCAAAAAAAGAAAAAAAATTGTGACGAAATTTTAAACTGTCGTAATATTTCGTCGTAATTTCCATCCAATGTAGTAGTGTCACGAATATCCTATAGTAACTGCACAACCCAAAGAATCCCTTCAATTCTATGATGTTCTTGGGTGTTTTCCAATCTAGAATGGCCTTGATGTTTTCCTGATGTACTTGAACCCCTTGCTTGTTAATGATGTGGCCTAGGTACAAACACTCCCTCATGTCAAATTCACACTTGGACTCTTTGGCATATAATGATTGTGACTACATAATGCTAAGAACCTCATCCAAATGTGTCAAGTCCTCTTCCTAGCTCTTACTATATATCAGGATGTCATAAAAGAATACTAACATATTATTTTGTATATTTCCCCTCAAAATATAGTTCATACAGGAATGGAAGGTAGTCGATGAATTGGTCAAATCGAAAGGCATGACTAAGAACTCAAAGTGCCCAAAATGGAATCTGAAAGTTATTTTTTCAATGTCCTACTCTATGATGTTGATATGGTGGTAACATGAGTGAAGATCTATCTTGGTAAAGAATACTACTCCATGTATCTCATCCATCAACTCGTCTATGCATGGAATGGGGTACCTTTTTTTTATAGTCCTCTTATTAATTTCCTAATAATGTATGCACATCATCAATGCCATCCTTCTTCAGGACCAAGATGATTGATGAAGAAAATCGACTAGTGTTAGGCATGATGTGCCCCATCGCAAGCAATTCCTTGATTGCTTTCTCAATCTTGTCTTTAAATATTTTGGGATGTATGTAATGTTCGGTGATCATTGGTGTTTCCCCCACCTATAACTCAATAGTATTCTCAAATCCCCTCTCCGGTGAAAAACCTGATCATATCAGTCCAAATATCGGCTCATACTTACTCAAGAGTGTCTTGATATTTGGGTGAAACTGTTGTCTTCCATGTGCATCCCTCTTGGTGGTAATCAAGCACTCAGTGACATATGCCACATCCCTATTTCTGAATATGCTCTCCATATTCTTAGTCGATACTTACTTGGATTTTGTTGTATACATGCCCCTCAACACTACCCTTAACCCATTTGTGTATTTGAATCTCATCATCAAGGTCTAGTAGTTGAATTCAATCTCACCTAGTGAGTACAACTATTGAACACCCAACACTACATCAGTGTTGGATAAGTCAACTACATAAAATGTGTTGTTCATTGTGTAGTTACCTAGTTTAATTTTGAGATCTGGTACCCTGTCCAGGAAAGTCATGGTATACACATCCACCACTGCTACCGTAAATCCCTCAAACTCCTCATTTTGTAACCTTGTCCTCGCTACCAATGCTACACATATGAAATTGTGGGTTTCCCCACTATCCACTAGTGATGTAACATGATACCCTTGTATAATCCCCTTGATTCTAATGGTGTCATACATCGACACTCCTGAAAGGGTTACTATGACACCCCCTTTCATTGGTACTCATGGTTTTGTTGTCCCACCTAGATTTGTTTATATTGACGGTGGAGGTTTCTTTGGAGGTTGTCCCTCCTCATGCACATGATCCTCCTCTGAACTATTGTTTGGTGTGGAGATGATCTCCTCCTCCTTCCCATCACTGTCTGATTCCACCTCAATGTAGTGTATTTGTTCCTTTCCCAAGCATCTGTGTCATGGGATCCATGGATCTCTCTATTTGAAGAACAAAATATTCCTCATGATCTCACATATGGTCTCATCATCCAATGTTTCTTTACCTTTCCAATCCCTCAAAGTATTTCTCTAATCCTTGTCTTTCTGTGGAACCAAGGGTTTATTAGAGGTATTTGGTTTATGCACTTAGTGTACCATATATTTAGTGCATTTTATGGCATCCTATAGGGTGCGAGGATTGAAATCCTTAACCCAACCCCTCAATGGATCTACCAATCCCTCTGTAAATGGTATCACTAACCTATGGCCAGATATGTCTAAAACTGCTACTTGTTTCCATTGAAACTCTAAAATGATGACCTTAACCAATCCAGTCTACCGCATCTATGTTAGGTATCTAAAACGGAGTTCTATATCCCTATGATCAAATCTCTCCATCAATCGTTCTATGAACTCCAAGTAAGATGCAATATGACTATGATTCAAGGTCACCCGTTCATTATACCACTGCTCATGGGCTTCCCCCTCTAAATGAAAGGTATCAAATCTTATAGCTTATGTCTCTGTCATCGGGTTAATCTTGAAATAAGTATCAAGATTTTGGACCCATGCTTGAGCTGAACACCTGGAGAAACCATCGAAAGAAGGGATGGTTATTTTCTCAACCTTGTTTATAAATTCCATGTTTTGGGCCTGCACAGTACCCTTTTGTGCCTCTTTGGGCCTATTTTTATACCTGATCGAACAATAGTCCATCAAACTCATGTCAACATGGAATTTTGGCCCTAGTGCCAAGTAGTATTTCCTTAAATATATAATCAGATATCTCGGGCCTACCTACCCCTGTCTTTCTTGTCCCATATGTTTCCCCTGTCCTGGATATCCAATCAGTTGTTCCCTTGGAACCGTGAAAAGAGAGGTATGGGAATATTCCTCGCTAAGATATAGGTGTGAGTGGGTGTCTGGTGTCCACTTGACCCTACTGGGTTCCCACTGGGACCACTGGATCCACCTCCATGGTGTCCCATGGAACCACTCACTCCACCTATTATATTTTTACCTGTTGTGCCCATATTGTTCTGCATCAACTATGTAATGATTTCCATATAAGTTATGGCATGAATCATATCTCATTTCCCTTTCACAAGATCATTCAACATAGCTTGGTTACTGTCATAAGGAGCCTATGGGACTTTCCCTTTTCCATCTAGAATATCATGATTTTCACCCATATTACCTTCTAATTCATCCTCTATATCTGAACTTATATGATCTATGTCTCTTTCCTCTACGTCTGACTCTGTATCTGAATTAATATGGAAGGGAATGTAGTCTCTCATGTTTTTGTCCCTTCTGTCTCTACTATGACCCCTACGGTATTGAATGTACTTGTCCCCGATATGACCTCTTCCCTTTGTGTATTCTACACCTATCCCTGAAATAATGGGATCATGAGATAGTGCTTCTTCATATGATGGCAAGAAGAAATCTCTAATACCACTAAAATATCCCAAATCCCTTGGATATAGATATTTACTACTACATTGGTGATTTGGTTGCCTATATAATACTTTAGGGGTTTCTGGATGCATTTTAAAAGGTTTCTGACTGTGATTTGATGGTGTTTATATGTTTATATCATGCATGGAATTGTTTTGGAACCAGGAACAACTTAATATCTTGCATTAATTGAAATACCATGAATTACATCATAGAATGCATAAAATAAAGAGAATAACCTTAGCTAGATCGAATAGAGGTGATATTAGTTGGAATACAATGAAAAAAAAATAGGAAAATACCTATATCAAAGAGGAATTATTGGATATATGATAGACAAAGTGGATCCACTACATGCATGGGTGGATCTGTTGCATGCAACCAAAAATACCCACGACAACTATTGTTGAAGATTGGAAAAATCACCCTCATGGCTATACTCATATGGTCATCCTAAAAACTATACCAGATGGTTCTTCCTACCCTATAGTACACTTCCCCTTTCTTCTTGCTAGAATATTGTTTCTTTTTCGACCTTCCAGAACCTCTGATGGACTCCCTCAAACTCTATGCACTTCCTCATCTGGATGTCATGATTTTGGAGATTTACTTGGTGGAATGTTGTGATAATTTTCCCAATGGAAGCTTCTTGGTCTCCTTTCCAATGGGTTGGAAGGATTTGAGCTTATTTATCCTAGTTGGGCCTAATGACCCCTTTTTGTTGAATCTCTGCCTCAAACCCTCATGTTGTCACTGGATAAGTGCACATTGGCTTTCATTGCCTCTACTTGTTGTTTTATACTGAATATGAAGATCAATGAATAACTTGTATGGTACTTCTGATGGCTAGGGAATGTCTCTCAACACCGAAACCTATCAGGCGTGGTGTTTTCCTCCAAAAAACGACAAAACAATATATGGTCGACTTCCTTCTCTCTGGAACCTATTTTTAATTCGCAAATCATCAATAATGAGGAATTAGGTCGAATTTATTCCCTTTATACCTCCTCTCATCTAATTCTCCATTCACTTAATTAAATGAAATTTTCCCCTAATTTATGATTAAGTGTTCACTTAAGTAATTTAACACCCTTTTTGTTCTAATTAGATGTTCGATTTATCACTTATGTGATTTTCCCCTAAGTTTCACCTCAATGATCAATTAAGTCACTTAAACACCCATTTTCCTCCTTAATGTCACTTTCAAGTTAGACTTTGGAGAAATGAAATTAATTAGAGGTGTTATTCCCCGTTTTATCTCGACTATAATCTACGAGAACATATAGACTACTAAATTTCTCTTTGTAGAGATCATCACTCGGAAAGGGACAAAATACACAAATTTCTTCATTTAATAACTTTGTTTCATTACTGTTTGCTAGATGGTATTTAAGCTTGTGTGACTATTCACTGGAAAGTTCCTTTTTATCATTACTAGAAGTTTGTCCCATCTTTCTTAATTGCTTGATATTAGTCATGCTTTTAAGCATAATCTCATTTAACTCTTCCTATTCTTTACTAGCCTTGAGTAGCTTTTCATTATCTGCCTTGATACTTTGTAGTTATGTTTTTATACTAACATGGTTTCCAACATTCCTATAGAGTTATCTTTAATTTTCTCACTATTTAGTTCCACATATATCCATGGTTCACTTGGTGTTGATCTACCAAGTTCTTTAGCCATGATACTTTATTATTTGATTTTGATATGCACAAAACACAATTAACATCAATTCTTTTCCTTATGAAAGTTTTATACATGTATTTTATTTATAAGCAAACATTTTTGTTCATTTTGAGCCCATCAAACCCTATATTTTTAACCATGCTATGATACCATTTTGTAATGTCTCATTTTTACCACCTTAAAAAAAATTAATGTTTAAAACATTCTTATACAATTGTATTTAACATTCTCCTTCTCTATAGTTAATTAATTTTTTTCCACAATATTTATTTGATACACCTTTCTCATTTTCATGGTGTCCCCATGAAACAAGTAAAGTATCTATGGCACTCAATTCCACGAGCCATTTATTTCATCATCTTGATCGTCTTCCTAGCGTGAGTCCTTATTTCTTCGCACGTATTGCACCCTACTTTACTAGTTTTCTCTATTATGTATATTTGTTCATATATTAATCCTATATATTTAATCATTACTCTTATAATGACTTCTCTTCTTTGCAAATATAGATTATGTATTAAAGTTTGGAGCACACTTGTATACTCAAGGTTATATTCATTTTATTTTTCTTTATGTTTTGAATGTACTATGGTCACACCTCATAGGACTTGTTAATAAATTGAAAACTATATACAAGCTATAAATAATGTACCCAACTCAAAATGATACAAGTTATATACATACGAACTTATGGAATTCAATTAATTCATTTACATTATAATTAATAACCAAAGACAATGATTATATGATGACACTATATTGTATTTGTGGATTGACTACACAAATTCTCTTTTGAACTCCTTTGGTTCACCCTAATTGTCGGCCTTAGGGTCTAAACGATTATCGATGCAACGTTCCTTCGGATAGTTGTTTCCTGACGAGAGTGTACCCTATACAATTCGTCTCTATTTATATTCCAATGAATATGTTTGATATAGAAAATAGTTTAAATATCTTATCTCTTTTTTAAATAAATAAAATGTTTATATTACTTCTTTGTAAAATTAAAAAAGAAAAAAACCATGTTATTCATGACATTTCTTCTATGGAACTTTTATGCTATAATTTCGGTGTCAATTCAAAATAACTCTCTAGATTCATAATCTTATTCTTGGCATAATGGTTTATTTGAGTTCATGATTAGAAACAACCTTTTCTTATTGTAATACATAGCTATATCTATATTCAAGATGCATTTATTGTATAAATAAATTGAATATTTTTTCTCTTGTCCTATTGAATAAGCTAACTTTTGAAAAGAAAAAACATTACATAGAAAGTGAATGTAAGGTTTTTTCAACAAAGCCTTATAAAACATAAATTTAAGTATAGAAATGTTATCCTAAATTCTTTACAGTTCAGTATTCAACATATAACAATTCATTGTTCATTATAATATAAAATTTAGCACCATAATAATGAATAACATATTTAGCATAAAAAAATTAATGAACAATATAATAATAATTAATGCAGCATAATAATGATGATAAATACCTCAAACTGATGTTGTTCTGAAGCTCTGCACCAAGTTGAAGCTCTGCCCAAAATTGACTAACCTCCCAGTCAGCTAGGAACAACCTATCCGGCTCCCTAGCTCCAAGATTCCTTACGGTTTCCTGGCCCCCGAGCCCAAAATTCCTAGCAACAGGTGGCCTTTGTAAAATTCCTTAAGCAAGCTCCTCAAGCAAGTTGCCAGTAAATCCAGAAATATAGATCTAATCCAAAACTCCCTCTTCTCCTCTTCTCCTTCTCTAATATGAAAATATTACCCCAAAACCAAAAAAAGACCCCCTTCTTGAGTGTTTTTCCCTTTTCCTTATCCTCCTTTCCCTCGTTATTCATTGCCTTATCCCCCCATTAAACATCAACCACCTTATCCCCCCATTAAACCTCAACCACCTTATTTCCCCTTCCATAAATGGTTCCATCTACCGATACACTAAGTCTCAAAAATTAAAATTAATAATTTATTAACTAAAATTCATTAAACAAATATTTAATCATGATAAATGATTAATTAATTAGGGTTGTTACATACACCCACACTTCAGGAAACTTCATCCCAAAGTTAAATTATTTTATGATACAAGGGAAATGACACATGGTTCACACATTCATATCTAATAAACAACATTATTAGTAAGTAAGCCAAGAAAACTGATACATACTAGTGTACATGTGGAAGAAATGCATGTGTAGCTAGTACATACAAGTCTTGTTTATGTACTAATAAAAATAACTATCACCTCTATAGTAATTTATGTATGCATCCAATCAAATCAGTAAGACTATTCATTTTATAAAAGATAATAAACTAATCAAATGTTTGCGAAATCCCTTAATTACAATAATCTAGCTCAACAATGTTTATTTAGACAATTGTAGTTTAGTTAATTAATTATGAATATACATATATACACATTTTCTTTTCAAAAGGAAAAACAATAAATTCCGCCATAAGGAAAATCTCCATACACTCTCAACTATTTCTATTCATCCTTCCTCCCTAAATTACTTCCATCTTCCATTCCTATCCTTCCTCTACTGGACTATCTTGGAGCGTCAACTATATTGACCTAACTCCAAATAGAACCCGTAAGTGGAAGTGTCACTATCTTGACCAAGCTTCCCCAGCAGGCAACTGACAGTCATCATCACACGTCTAGGGGAGCGTGAGCTAACACCGTCCTCCCATGACTCCAGGTTTCAGAGGATACACGGTGGGAAATGTCTCCACCCCTCCTAATAGGACTAGGGTCCATGTTGCTGGTAATTTTGTCATCGTTTATTCAGTTTTTGGGCAGTCTCACCACTTGAAAACTTGCACTGGTCCATATATCATAACAATGCATTTGTACCAATATAATTTCACATACAAAGATTCATACCATATTGTTTCTTGGTGGGTGGTCATGAAATCCACTCTTATTACCATTATCCCTTGGCTATTTCATAGCCCACTGACTTGCAAATTAGTCTACAACACAAACTCTTAGATATCTATGCATTATCATCATGTAATTGCATACAACCATAATCTCAATTCGATATCCACGTACCAACAAATTTAATATCAAGGCTTTCAAGTTAGAAATAGATCTCATAATATTCCCATAATTCAATTGACGTTACTCATTCATAGAATTTTCATTTACATAATAGATCGTATCATATCCATCATCATTCAAATAACATTTAAACATTCATAGAATTTACATTCTCATAATAGATCGCACCATATCCATCATCATTCAAATAATTTTTAAACATTCATAGAATTTACATTCACATAATAGATCGTATCATATCCATCATCATTCAAATAACATTTAAAAATTCATGGAATTTACATTATCATAATAGATCAAATCATATCCATCATCATTCAAATAACATTTAAACATTCATAAAGGTTCCTATGTCTTAAAAGTTTAAGTGTATCATTAATAGTTTCACTCTGAATAGAAAATAAAGGTGATTAGACCTCATGTAATCCTAGTTGTCTAAGTCAAAAGGTGGTATTACATACACCCAACCTTCGAGAAACATATTCTCAAGGTGGTCAAAAAAGTGAGGGATAATCTCGTCATAATGTCTCGGCATCCTCCCAAGTAACAGATCCTGGACTATACTTGTCCCACTGGACCTTAACTTGGTCTACCAAACAGTTTCTGATATGTCGGACTCTACGGTCTAATATGTGTAATGATTCTACTGTGAGGGTTCCTGCGTCTGATACCTGCAATTCCTTCCAATTTACTTTATGTGATTCATCAGCAACATAATGATGTAGAACAGATATATGAAAAACATTATGAGTTTTATGCAAGTGGGGTGGCAGTACAAGACAATAGGCAACAGGCATGGATGATTTTAAGGATGGAATTTTTTTTTTAAATGTAGAAACCTTGGCGAATATTTCTAATCCTTCATATGCCAACTATAAAGGTTTGGCGATATTTTTTTTTAAATATTCAAATTTATAAGGATTTTATATAGTTTTTATAAAATTTTGGCTATTTTTAAGGTAAAAGAATTTTATCCTATAGAATTTGGGCTAATCATTTTTAAAATAGCGAATCTCATTTTTGGAAAAACCATGGAAAATTAGCCCATGAGCGAAATTTAGCCCCTAAAATCATCCATGGCAACAGGTCCATTTTTCTCTTGGATTTTGAATGGTCCTATAAATTGAGGTGACAACTTTTTCCCCTTCCCGAACCAAATGGTACTCTTATTAGGCCTGATACGAATGAAAACTTGATCTTCCACTTTATAACTTTGGTCAGTACTGTGTGCATCCACATAAATTTTCTGTCTATCATGTGCTTCCTTTAGTCTCTACCTAATCTGAATCACCTGTTCCTCCATCTCTTGAATCAATTCTGGCCCAACTGTTACTCGATCTTCTAATCTTTCCCAACTCAACAGTGTTCTGCATGGCCTCCTATATAGAGCTTCATAGGGTGGCATTCCGGTGGAGCTATGAAAACTGTTATTGTAGGCAAAATCTACCAAAGGTAGGTACTTCTCCCAATGGGTTTGATTATCCATAACATACATCCTAAGCATGTCTTCCATAACCTGATTTACTTTCTCAATTTGCCCATCCGTTTCAGGATGATAAGTTGTTCTTAAATTCAACTGAGTCCCCAACATTGACTGCAAACTTGTCCAAAACCTAGAAGTGAATCTGGAGTCCCTATCTGAAATGATATTCTTGGGTATCCCGTGCAAGCGGATGACCTCACTTACAAACAAGTGTGCCACATCACTGACATCGTAAGTATCTCTAACTAGAATAAAATGAGCACTCTTGGTTAACTTATCAACTATCACAAGAAATTGTGTCTATGATATGTGAGTGGCAACCCCACAACAAAATCCATATAAATGACTTCCCACTTGGACATAGGAACATCATGTGGTTGTAGGAGTCCTACCAGGTGATGGTGGTCGTCTTTCACTTGTTGACACTCTAGGCACTTGGCGACGAAATGGACTACATCACGCTTCATGCCTACCCAGAAGAAGAGCTTCCTCATGTTTGTGTACATTTTCTTCACACCCGGATGCGCACAATAAAGTGCTCTATGGGATTCCTTCAGTATGATACTTCGAATATACCCACCTTCAGGGATGTACATCCTTCCTCGGTATCTTAATAGTTCATCTGCTTCCAGGCTATATCCTTCATACTTTGGATCTAATTGTCTCCCACTCTGGAGGTTTCAAGTAACCTTTAAATACCAACTATCTCCAAGGAGTTGCGTCAACACACGTTCCCTTAGTTTGACTTTTAAGGGTACCAAGGAGAAGACACATGGTCTCCTACTCAAGGCATCCACGACCACATTTTCTTTTCCCTTGATATATGAAATACCAAAATCGTACTCACTCATGAACTCACTCCATCGCCTCTTCCTAGAATTAAGATCCCTTTGAGTAAAGAGATGTTTTAAACTTTCATGGTCCGTTTTGAGCTCAAAGTTTCACCCCACTAGATAGTGCCTCCAAAGTTTCAGAGCTAGTATTACAGCTGCCAAATCTAAATCATGAGTAGCGTAAATCTCCTTGTGTTTCTTCAACTTCCTTGATGCATAAGCTATCACTCCCCCATACAACATTAGCATGTCCCCAACCCTTGATTCAGGGCATCTTTGCAGACTGTGAAGTCCTTTTCCATATCCAACACTCGTATAATTGGTGCACTAGTTAGTAACCTCTTAAGCTCAATGAATGCACTATCACATTCTTCTGTCCATTCATACCTGACCCCCTTGCACTGCAAATTGGTGATGGGTTTCTCTATTTTAGAGAACCCTTCCAAAAATCTCTGATATTACCTGCTAGCCTCATGAATCTTCTTACCTCATGAACATTTTTTGGCACTAGACATTCCATAATGGGCTTTACCTTTTTTGGGTCCAGAGAGATTCCTTCACCCGAAATGATATGACCTAAATAGTGAATTTCTTTCTGGAAGAAGGAACACTTTGACAACTTCCAAAACAATTTGTTCTCTCTAAGGCAGGACAACACTACTCCCAAGTGTTCCTCATGTTCTCTTTCGTTCTTGGAATAGATGAGGATATCATCAAAAAAAATTGTACAAAATGGTCTAAGTATTTTTGGAATACATCGTTCATGAGACTCATGAATACTGTTGGCACATTGGTCAATCTGAGAAGTACTACAACGAACTCGTAATGCCCAAACTGAGTTCGAAAGGAAGTAATAGGAATATCACCTTCCTTAATCCTTAACTGGTGATACCCTGATTGCAAATCAATTTTTGAGAATATCGCTTCTCCTTTCATCTGATCAAAGAGATCATCTATTTGTGGCATTAGGTACCTATTTTTCACTATAGCACGATTCAAGTCCCTGTAATCTATACATAGTCGTAAGGAACCATCCTTCTTCTTCACAAAAATTATTGGTGCACCCCAAGGTGAGACGTTGGGCCTTATTAGCCCTAAGTCGAGTAGCTCTTTCAACTGCATCTACAACTCACAAAGTTCTAACGTTGTCATCCTATATGGAGTCTTGGAAATTGGTTCAGCACCAAGTTTTAGCTCAATAGTAAAATGAAGCTCCCTCTCAGGAGGTAACCCTGGAAAATCGTTCGAAAAAACATCCCTAAACTCTGAAAATACTGGGTACTAATCCAAGGAGGGTCCTTTCCTTTCATTCACTGCTTCCACTACATAAATTTGGCACCCTTGCCTCCTACACCGCTTAACCTTCATAGTTGAAATAAAGAATAGAGACACCTTTCTCTGTACATCATGGATCTCTACTGGCCTTCCTTCATCGTCAACACAAAAAACCCTTTTTGCGAAGCAATCTACCATAGCTTGATGGGATTCTAACCAATCCATTCCAATGATTAGGTCATACATCCTGAGAGTAATGATGTATAGCTTCAACCTGGTATTACACACTCCCAGGTCTACTAGAAAATTATCAATGCTAGGTCCTACCGCTTATTTTTCCCCTGAAGCCATATCGACTTGTTTAAAGTCATCGTTCTTGTAGGATGACAACCCACTATTTTCTAATGCAGATGGTGAAATGAAACTATCTGTAGAACCATAATCAAATAAAATTTTAACATTGATATGATTTAGCATACCTGACGACTCCACCACCACGGATTGATGTTATGCCTGGTGATTATTAATTGTCGCATAAATATGGTGGCCACCACTTGCTCTTCCCATCGGGGCCTTTTCTTCTCTATGCACAAATCCTGATTGCAACTCTGGGAAGTCGCGTTGGTAATGGTGTAATCCACATCCCCAACATCTAATCCAATATTGAACCTGCACACTACTCTGTGACGATCTTTGAAATGAGTTCCTTCCCCTATAACCACTGCCCCTACTAGTTGCTCCTTGAGACGGTCGTGGACTTGCCTACGTCGTTAGTGATGAATGGGATGTTACACTCGCTGCCATCGAAATATCTGTGGCAACTGTCCTTGGTGCGACTCTATTATCATAAGGAGCTGGCCTAGAGCTCCCTCCCCTGGAGAAGGTCCTAGGGGCCTTCCCCACGAATCTAAGATGATGTGGAAAGGTCAATCTCATACCTTTGTTTAAGCTCATGTGTTCCTCAGCATAACGTGCATTTTCAACTTCTTTCGCTATTGAAGACAATTTCCACATCCATACCATGGCCCTTATCCTAGGGCTTAACCCATAGAAAAATCATTATTCCTGTCGTTGATCATTATCCATGTACGAAACATATTTTACCAATTCCATGAACTTGATATTGTACTCTTCCACGGTCCTGTTTCCCTGTACTAGAGCATGAAATGCTCCCACCTGTTGTTCCTCATAGTAAGCTAGTAGATATTTCCTTCAGAACCTTTCCTCAAATATTTTCCATGAGACGGTGTCTGGGGTAAGGTGCAACTACCTCTCCAAGTTTCCCCACCAATTCAAGGAACATTCCCTTAACTGAAAGATTGTTATTTTCTCCTTTGATGTGGAAGCATAGTCTCTTAAGGAGAAACATCGTGTCATTCCTTCCAACCATGCCTCTACACGTTCACTAGCACGACCCCCAAAAAAATCTAGAAGTCTTATCTTCTGTAGTTCTCTAGTGATGTCCTCGGGTGGAGGCCCTTCCCCTGAATCCCTAAACACTTTAGGATTACCCATTCCATATGGTGGGGGATCCACTTCGATCCATGCTGGTTGACGCCCCTTTAAAGTCTCATTAATGGCCTCCAAAGAGCGCAAAATGAGAGCTAATTCAGGTGATGGTGGTGGTGGCGCCAGCATTGGCGGTACTTGCGACGATGCCCCTCGGCCTCAATTTCCCCGAGCCCTAACCATACTGTATAATTGAATCTACATCAACCAAAATTTTGTTAGGGAAGAGTCTAAGACAATTCACATTTGTGCAACATAAACTTGAAAACATAGGGTTGGGCATAAGTGTTTTTTTACTTGTATGTAAACAAACATTACTCTCTTTAGGGTAAGTGGATAGGTCAGGGTCGAAAGCCTCTAAGATCGATGTCTTCGCCTAAGAAAACCACCGACTCTCTCACCTGGTAGCTACGCTAACAGTGTACCACACTCGCCAATTTCCCTATCTTACCTTCTTAGCACGCATGAAGCCCCCTCCCCCATGTCATGGTTTAAGTCCTCAAACTTTTAGTTTAAAACTAATTAATGTGATTTTTAACATAATTTATAATTAACATTAATTAACCACTTAATTAATTAATCATTCTAATTCTAATGATTAATTACTTTTAATTAATCACATTACTTAGTTTTAATTTGAAACATATACTTAAATATATATATATATTAATAAATAATTAAAAATTCAAACAATTTAAACAATTAAAATTTAAACTTAATAATAATTTAAAATAATAATTAAATAACAAAAAAAATATAAAATAAAATAATCAAAATACAATTAAATAAAAATAAAAATTTAAATAATTAAAAATTAAAAAAAATCAAGTCGGGCACGCATGAAGCCCACGTGCCCCCCCCCCTCGGTCTCTCATCCCCTAAAACTCTACACGCACTCTCCCTAGCTCTCCCTCCCCGAACCCTACACAAAACATTCGTCTAACGTTATGTCGCCTCTCCACTCTGCACTCTCCGTCTTGGCAGGCTCGGCTTGATGTTTAGGGCATAACCATCGACCTGTGGGTATCCTTCTCAGAGGTTTAACGCCTGGTTTTGGACACGTTTATCATAGTGACGCCCCCTCACGGGTTCCTCCTCCATGTGACTTAGTTTGGCACTTGTGCGCTGGATTTGACCTGACTTTTGTTGTGTGTGCGTTTGGTTCACAGACTGGGAGAGTGGTCGGATCTTTGCGTTTGGGAGCTGGGCTATGATTTTTCACTATACTCTCCTCTTTGGTGGCTTGGTGCTTGATCGCTTGGCTTTGGTGCTTTGTGTATGACCTGTGGTAGGTTCTTACTCATGGATTTGGCTAGAACACTTGTATCTCGGTGCTGAGTACTCTGGGTGCTTGGTCTCAACTTTGGTGCGTTGAGAAAAGATTTCCCATTGTGGGATCTTCTTCGTGGATTGGAATTTGGTCTTGGGCATTGTACCTTGTGTATGGTTCCCCATTTAAATGATATGGGCAAAGACTCAACACCAAAGAAATGACTCGCAGGCGCTGGGGGTTAACCCTGGTGGAAACCCATTTACTTATTTCTGAACAGCTCTATTGTATTTCTCTATATTATGATGAAGCTGGGTTTGATAGGTCTTCAATTAATGTTGCAATCGCAGTAGGGTTTTGATGGACTAGGATTTGATGGGATCTCATGGTTTTTGACATTTTTAAATGGGTTTTTAATTGTTTACCTTTTTTGAGAAGATTTGATTCGGTAACAACATTACGTATGATATCGAATTTGATTCAATAACAACAAATATTAAGAGAGGAATCAATAATTGGAATTTGATGCGTGGATCTCTTGTACTAAATGTTTTTAAATGGGTTTTTTTTTCATATATATATTTTTTAGATTCGTTGTTCGTTGGGGTAACAGGAATCGAATATGGGCCTTAGGGTTTTCTACATTGCATATCTATCGTTAACTTCTAATATGTCTTCAGCTTTAGATGTAAAATTTTCGGCTATCATGTGAATGTGTACTTTATATGTGGGAAGTAACCTGCTATATCATGTTTTATTCCATGTTTCAGTCATGCTGTCTTAATTTGTTTGGTAGGAAGCACAAATAATCCATGATTATTTTACATTTCTACACATGATGCATTGTGCACACCTAATAGACTCATGGGCTCTTGTGGGATTTCTCCTTGGTGTCTTGTGCTGAGTTGTTTCTTTGTTTTATGTGTTTTTTTAATTTTCTAGCCTGTGTTTCTAGTACAATCGAGCGTCCAGTGTCCGAGTATCAATAATAAATAAAGAAGGCATTGTAGGTTACAAAGTCCAAAGTTTTGAGTACAGAGATCGTTTATCCCTCCGTTCATCTCCATAGATCATTACGCCCTTTGTTCATTCCTGAAGTCCAAAGGAATCGAAACCCTCCATTACAGGTTGCGGAAGTGTGGATCATCTGTGAAAGTTTGAAGCTGGTAGTTGATTTCAGAAGGTCTCACTATTCTGTAGCTATCTGAAGCTATGGAAGAACATTTAGCTTCAATCTTTGGTACTGATAAAGATAGAGTAAATTACCCTTTCTACTTTAAAATTGGGGTTTGCAGGCACAGAGATCGATGTTCATGACTGCAAACCCTACTCTTCTTCTATATACCCTAGGAATGGGTCCTTAGGTTCATGCTCTGGATCCTCGAAAGATTTAGGAACATTTTGAGGTAGAGATATTTTAATTTGTATTCTGTAACTCTATTTTTTTTTCCATTTTTAATAAAAATTCTTCTTATAATATTCCAAGAATTATAAGGATATGTACATAATACTACAAATAACATTTTACAAAAGAAAGTGTGTCATTCTACATATAGAATTTTACAAAAGAAAGGGTGCAAATGACATTGACCAACACCATTGAGTCAAAAAGGGCATATGAAGTTGATGTAGTGGAAAACCCACACAAGATAGAAAGGGGAAATAATATACGAATTTCCCCTAGTGCAACTAACATCCTATTCAATATCGAGGAAATAATCAAATTTCATATCTTACTTTGAAAACTGGATAAAGTTGTTTTATGTTGCCAACTATTTTAGAGGTGGCAATACTCGGGTTTTTTTTTTTTTTAATTAATTAATTTATTTCTGTAGTGTTGTTTCTATTTACATCTTGTAGACTGGAAATCTTTCTTGTGGTTGGAGCTTTCTGTAACAACCCAAATTAGATTGCATATGAAAAAGATAAAATCTCAGTGTTGTGGGTGGTAAATCCCAGGTTTTAGTTTTGAAATCAGTCTCTGATACCATGTGTAAGGTCTCTGATACCATGTGTAAGGTCTCTTCAACAAAGCCTTATAAAACATAAATTTAAGTATATAAATGTTATCCTAAATTCTTTACAGTTCATTATTCAGCATATAAAAACTCACTATTCATCATAATTTAAAATTTAGAAGAATAATAATGAATAACATATTCAACTTGCCCCGCATGGGGTGACAGCTGGAGAAGGAGTGACATTTGTCTTCCACTTGAGCTGAGGTTTAAATGAGAGAGCCCATCCATTTAACACCAGCCCTACGGATGCAGGGTAGCCATTATCGTTCTGCGATGGGAGGTCTCGTCGAGCGAGCGAGCATTAACGACGCTGGCGAGTGCATTGGTAAATTCGGTCATGAGGTTTTGCGTTTGGATTATTGGTTTCTTGGTTTTTCACCCATGGTTCTGCTCTGGGTTTGGAGAAGCTGGTGTTGCTCAGCGCGTCTTGTGCCCTGGTACACTAGTATTCTGTGGAGCTTTGCCGCTGGTGCAACCGCTCTCACTCTGCTTCAGCCTGTGTGCAAGTCTGGGAGAAATTTTAGCCTGTGTGCATTCGCTCTCATTCTGCTTCAGCCTGTGTGCACGCCTGGGAGAAAGCCTAGCAACATGCCAAGGAAAAGGGGGGTGCCTCGACGGGGTTCGAATTGGTATGCCCGCAAGGAACAGCGGCAGCGCAGGGAG
>JZKD02S0930449.1:57073-86589 GCA_000966675.3 Picea glauca
TAAAAAAATTATTGAACAATATAACAATAATTAACACAGCATAATAATGATGATAAATACCTCAAATTGATGTTGTTCTGAAACTCTGCACCAAGCTGAAGCTCTGCCCAAAACTGACTATCCTCCCAGCCAGCTAGGAACAACCTATCTGTCTCCTTAGCTCCAGTATTCCTTATGGTTTCCTGGCCCCCGAGCCCAAAATTCCCAACAATAGGTGTCCCCTATAAAATCCCTCAAGCAAGCTCCTCAAGTAAGCTGCTAGTAAATCTAGAAATACAGATGCAGTCCAAAACTCCCTCTCCTTCTCTTCTCCTTCTCTAATTTGAAAATATTACCCCAAAACCAAAACAAGACCCCCTTCCTGAGTGTTTTCCCCTTTCCTTATCCTTCGTTCCCTCATTATTCACAGCCTTATCCCCCCATTAAACCTCAACCACCTTATCCCCCCTTTCATAAATGGGTCCATCTACCGATACACTAAGTCTCAAAAATTAAAATTAAAAATTTATTAACTAAAATTCATTAAACAAATATTTAATCATGATAATTAATTAATTAATTAGGGTTGTTACAGTGAATTATTTATATTTCTTTTCTACAATGTTCAGAAGTAATATTATTTTACTTGAATAGAAACCTATAAACTATACTATGAATGTTTTCCTTTCTCATTACAATATTGTAAATGATAGTTTAATTTCTAAGTAATTTGGCATACTACTAACATATAGATAGTTTCTTTCTATAACCAATTCAAATAAAACCAACGAGAATAAGGAAAGAAAACATATTTGAGCATTCTTTAATAAATTATAAAGAAATTGAGTAGAGAACGAGTTCCTCCAAACCATAGACACTAACATACAAGATTACTTGTTCTTATCACTCCTGAGCCTAAATCGCTATTCCATAGGAACTGAAAAATTGTATAACCTTGTCAAGAAATCTGAGAGTTTGATTCTTTCTCAAAACTATCCAACTCAATTTCCTCACAAGTAATAAACAACTTCCTATCTCCTCTATACTTGTATATAATAGATTTCCTAGGTCTTTTTCAAGTTAGCCTCATCCCTAACCCTAGGGAATCTTCTTGGCCTAACTATGTGCTAGTTTGTTCCCTCACATCCCACACCTTTGGGAGTAGGGTTCCAGTTGGCCATTGGAAAATAATTACTCTGGTGGTTTTTATCATTTTCACTCACCCATGGAATAATGGTTTACTCTTTGTAACTAGATTCTCTAATCATTTTGTTTCGTGTTAATAAATTAAATTAAAAATAATATTTCAAAAATATTCATCGTCATCAATGTATATGATGATATAACTTCACATAAGTTTGTTTCAATTCTTCCACATCATAAACTATCCAATATTAAAATATTTCAATGTTTGTAAGCTGAGGGACACTACACATGCAATATGAGGAATACCAACTATCACATCTAATGCAAGAATTATCATTAAAACATCCATCTAATTCATCAAGTTTGTTATCCCAAGATAACCCAATAAGGATCATTAATACTATGAGTGTCATGCAATGATCTTTATACTAATTGTTTTTTTATTATCATTTCATTTTCTTTCAACAATAAGGTCGACAAATTATTGACTTCGAGGGAAATTCCCTATAGTAGTGGGCTTACTGCAACATACCAATGACCATACAAGATTCAAATTCCATAACGAACAACAAGAAAATATATAATCACTGAATTTCAAGTAAATAACTAACTATTCAGAGAAAGAGGAAAGTTAACTCACTAGGAGGCCAATGGTTGATGATGTTCCCTATTGATGGAGTCCTTTCAATCCTTTCCAATGGTCTCTCTACAACCTATAACAACCTTAAACAAGTAGACCTATTATAGAGAGGTAGTTATACTAATAACTACCCATTAGTTCTATGAAAAATAACAAAAAAAACAGAGCAATTAGTATTCACTAAAGAATATATAAAATCATTGCAAATATAAAAAAATAACAAAAAATTACACTTTGAAGGAATGAGCTTCTTTATTATTAATGAGAAACAATTAGGTAGATACATATTTTTACTTGTATAATGTGATGCTTACCTGTCTAAATAGATCCTACATTCCTCCACACTGACTCATGCTATAAGGATTGCTTCTGACACTAAATTCACCATGAAACCAAAGAAAATATATGGGAGAGTCTTGGTCAGATAGGTTGGTGATCAGATAGAGGATGGAAACAAGGGTTTCCAAGTGAAGAAACCAACAACAAAATGGATATATATGGGCTTACAGACTTGGCAGAGATAGATATATAAGTGTTTGCTCAAATGTGCAAAGCATAATTACCTTTATCCATGAGGAAAATGCTCCTTTTATATGGTCTTTAGTTGGTTAGAGACAATTGAGTATGGGTAAAAGGAGTTAGAAAACTAACAAAAACCATTTTTCATCGTTTAATTTGGCATAATCATATTTTTTAAATAATTTCTTGTCATGTACACGACTGTCCCTTAAGTATCCCACGTGTATGTGTGTTTCATAACTATGAGGGAACATACATCCTCTAAAAAAATATTTTTTAGAGGGACTCAAGGAGTTATGGGGAATAGTTGTCTCTAAGGAGGATAGGGATAACACTATTAAGAGCATCAATGCTTCAGAGGTGGAAATTGGCATTGTAACAGATGCCTCCTAATGTGAGGTCAAAAGATAAATTGATGGATGAAATACATTTCAGGTATTCAAGGATAAAATATCCAAGGGTGAAGGTTTCCAGAATCTAATCTAAGGACAACAACCAACACATAAACAAATAAAAAAAAATCAATTCTCGAGGTAGGAATACCCATGCTCAGGTGCGATGATAATCATGGTCGCCAATAAAGTACATTTCATATCCGTTTAGTATGTATATATAGAAATCAATGATCATCGCCATGAAAGAGTTACACAATGGATCCATGTCAAACATATATCATAGCCACAAAAAATATGCACAGTGGATCTATGTCTCAAAATCAGTGAAGGATATTTGGGGCAAGAGATGGATAATTGATCCTTCACAAGTACCAATGTGGGGAGTGTCACTATCTAATCATAACTCGGGAAATGGAAAAAAAGAGAGGTGATGCTACCATGCTTTGGAGGTCTTCAAATCAACCACTTTGGTAAGTTTTCACCATGTGAATAGATGTGTTGGAGTCTAACATAGTGAGACACCATTTGATTATCGATCATTGATGTATATCATTAATGAATGTGAGACAACCTACCGATTATGATAATGGGTGTCAAGGTACCCAGTACAATCTAACAAGTGTGAATAAAAGATTTGATGTTGAACACTTGATAGAAAGTACCGATCAGGGGACATTGATGTATTCCCACTGTCAATAGTGAGGGAACCTTACACTGATGAATGTAAGCCCCAAGGTACCAAAAATGACTCTAATTCCCTATCCTAAAGAAATATGTGTTGAGATAGATAGGAAGATATTGAATCATAGGAGGGAATTAAGGCATCCCCATCATCCAACATGAGGATTATAAGAAGGCCAAACATTTGGAAGGACTGGGATGAAAGATTGAAAGAACCACCATGAATTATATCTCTCATGTGCACTAGACATAAACATTGCATGAAAGAGACCCTCTGAATTACAACTAATAAAGAAGATTGTTGACAAAGATGAGGAAACCACTAATGGGGAAGAATGGAATCCAAGGTACCACATGAATCCCAATGTGCGAATAATGTTCTTTCTATCAAACATAAGAGAAACCATTAAATTAAAGACCAATAATGGAATCTCATCTGATAAGCACAAGTTCACCTATCAATGATGTAAATAGGATCAGGGTGTGACTTTAAATCAAACTCTTAGA
The DNA here is from genome assembly GCA_000966675.3 of Picea glauca. Taxonomy (NCBI): domain Eukaryota; kingdom Viridiplantae; phylum Streptophyta; class Pinopsida; order Pinales; family Pinaceae; genus Picea; species Picea glauca. Next base: position 60,941 of record JZKD02S0930449.1, read on the forward strand.
GAAATTAATCATAATTGATAAGAGATTAACTCGTTGGAAGGAAGTCAACGGAGACCTAATCAGGAGGATCTGGGAATTCTCACAGAGATCCAAGAGAATATGAAACATCCATAGAGGTTTAGAATGGTTCATAAATGCTCAAAATTCAAATGTCTCATTTTCTCTTGAAAACACCATCAATGTGTAGAGCTCGTGGATAGCTTTCTAATGGCGCAAAAATCGCCTCAAACAAAGTTTGTATGGAAAATTTAAGCACGGTCAAATTTCCAGTAAAACAAGGTCAAAGGTCAAAGTCAACATAGGAAAATGGGTGACATGTGTCACCACTGCAAAGATGACATGTGGCACATGATTGTATAGGTGACTTGCCACATTGTTTGGTAGCTGACTGAGCAATTTGTACATACCAGATGGAAAAATCACATGTTGACACATGGAAAGGGATAGCCAATGAGAGGTCACCATTTTGTGACCTCCCATTGGCCAATATTAGTTATAGTCTATCAAAATACTATATGAGTCGACACGGTTCGAACATGCGACCTCCCAAAGTCTTAGAAAATTCTCCACTACCAATGTTACATGCATTTATTTCTTATCATAACATGTCTTAAAATTTATTTGAATTAATGCAAAGATTCCTTTTGGGGGGGAAAGGGGTCCAGGACTAGCCCCTAGCCCCTTGGTTTAATACTATTCCATGCAACCAATGTCATAGCATGTGGGGATAACAAAATTCAAACCAACATAACGATATAATATATTATTATAACCATATATTATACAACTAATTAATGTGCCAACCAAAATGGTGGGATATATGGCGGTCGATGGGGCTTGAATCCACGACTTTCCATATATAAACTCAATGTTTTAACCAAAAAACCATACATGTGGTTTGTTAAAACAAACCACCTATTTTATATTTAATCCCTGCTCTAAAATTTGAACACAAGGTTAGGGTCCACGGACTATTTAATGGGCACACAGACCGAGGAAGAGAACATTAATTTATGTAGATAATTGTCTCTAAGTGCATGCCCAAGGGTGCATATACTTTGAGATACACCGTAAAGCATGTCGAGATGTCCCTTAATGAAATTTAGATAAATTTATACTCATTTTTCATGATGTTTTGTAAGGAATCCAATGGTGCACTTTGTTTATGAATTTGATCAACATGTAAAAAGTTCATTGTAAAACATAAGCAATTGAGCATTAATAAAGAAGGTCTTTATTGGAAGCATACCTGGAGAGGTACCCTAAATTGGGTGAAATTTGTTATCCTAATTGTGTATTTGATTTCATTATTGTTTTTCATTTCATGCTTAGTTATTTGCAATATATTTATCATTAAATTGTGAATGGTTAAATAAGTCTTTCACATGTAAATTGTAAATAGTCAAGCTATCATTATTATTTTGAAGGTCAAGTAGATGTTTGTGTGTATTTAAAATAATAAACATCTAAGGATTTTTTGGATCAAGTTGCTATCATATTTGGTTTGAAAAGTGTTTTCAAGTAAATGATTACAAGATCCAAACTCAAACTTGGTAAAGGAAAACTTGGAAGTTATAAGTCTGATATTGGAAAAATATTTCGAAGACATAACATGGCTTATGAAAAGGGAGAAGAACAAGATCAACCCATGAGCAATGAATAGATCAGAGACGTGCTTCAAATATTAAGGGATATGGTAGAGGAGTTTCAACGAACAATTCAAAATCTTGTAAGAAGAGAACATTCAGTAAAAGGAGAAGGAGGAGGTGAAGGAGGTGGACCTTCAGAGACCCCTTCACCATCCTCATCCTCATCATCATCATCGTCTTTTGAAGCGAGTGAACATTATTTTCATCGAAAGAAGTCCTCTAAGAAGTATGACCATAATATGTCATTATTAAAATTGGATGTCAAGTTCGAATTGTCAACCTATGATGGATAATTGAATACTGAGAATTTGGACGACTAGATCAAGAAAATAGAGGTTTATTATAGGGTTCAAAAGATCATGGATGATGTTGCAAAGATACAGTTAGCTTCTATTTGAATAAGTGGCACCGCATTAATATGGTGGGAGAGTAAGATGCAAGTTGATATTGTTCAAAGGGTAAAGTAATCTCTTCCTTGGATAATTTTACTAAGGCTATAAGGAAACAATTCTATCCACGGGCACATATGAAAATGAAAATGATTGAATGGAATCATCTAAGGCAAGGTAAAGGCCAAAATATTTAGGAATATACAAAGGAATTAAAAAAGAAGGCATTATCATTGGGGATTCTATTGTATACTCATGAAACTCTTATGAAATATATTGGTGGAATGCACTCATATATTTTTCATACTATTTTAATGTTTATCTCTACTAACATTGATAAGGTGTCAGTACAAGCTACACATCTAGAGGCTAGTAAGGATAAGAATGTGAGAAATGGTAAGAATCCATACAATTTTGAGAAGAAACTGAAAGGTAAATGGAAGAGTAATAAATCAGCCATAGTGAAGCAAGATAAGGGAATACCTACAAGTTCCCACTATAATAAAAAGGGACATGAGGAATCACAGTGTTGGAAGTTGCATCCATAGTTACAACCAAATAAATTCAAGGAAAAAGGGAAGAAAAATATTGTTGCATTAGCTCATCAGTATCTATAGTCATATTCCATAGATGAATCCAAGATCATGGCCATAGGAAGAAAAATTATTTCAGCTATCAATTCAAATTATTCAGTTCAATCTACCCAAATGGAAAGTGATATTTATGAAAAGAAGAGAAGTGAGATTTTTCATGTCATATTTATAGTCAATCATACCAAGGTAGATACTTTATTTGAGAGTGGATCTCAAGTTAAAATAATATTTGAAACAATTGTTAAGAATTTTGGCTTAAAGATGACACGTCATAAGAAGCCATATCCATTAGGTTGGGTGTGGGAAGATGTTAAGTTTCAAGGGATAAAACAATGTAAGATTGGGTTTGCAATTACAACTAAGTTATTTGACGAGGTTGAGTTAGATGTTGTGCCTCTTGACATTTTTGACATTTTCTTTGGTAGTACATATCTATTTGAAAGAAAGGTTGTATTCTATCGAAAAGAGAATAAATATCATCTTTTAAAGGATGGGTTTGAATTTATTGTTATAGCTCATCGTATCAAAACTGATGTTTATTTAGTGAGAAAAGGGAAAATGAAGAGACTCGTGAGTGAAAGTAAATATTTTGTTCTCATGATAGTGAAACAAAAATAAGAATATATAATAGATGCTTTATCAGGTTGTGATCCAGATCATTAGAAATAACTGGTCGAAATCATATCTAATTATGATGAGTTGTTTCAGGAACCGACAAGGTTTCCTCCTAAGAGGGAGGTTGAACATGAAATATATTTATAGCAGGATGCTCCTCTTCTGAATATTGGAATTTATAGGTCATCAATGATCGAGAATGCATAAAGTAAGAAGCAAATTAAGGATATGATTGATAAATGAATAATCAAACCAAGCTCCTCTCCATGTGGTTCTCGTATTTTATTAGTTCCAAAGAAAGATGGCACATGGAGGATGATTATTGATTTTCGAGCCCTCAAAAAGATTAGGGTAAAGAATTATTATCCTCTTCTCAGAATTGATGATTTATTAGATTAGTTAAATAATGTTGTTTATTTTACTAAGTTGGATTTGAGAAGTGGATACCATCACATCAAAATTGCAAAACGTGACATATGGAAAACTTCTTTCAAGACCAAGCAGAGCTTGTTCGAGTGGTAGGTTATGCCATATGGGTTATGTAACATGCCAATAACATTTATGAGAGTAATTAATGATGTGTTTAGACCCTACATGGATTATTTTGTTATTATCTATTTAGAAGATATATTGATATTTAGTCGAATGTGGGAAGATCATATAAAGCATGTCAAGATAGTCTTTGAACTCTTGAAGAAGGATAAGTTGTATATCAAGTTATCTAAATGTGAATTTGACAAAAATTCTCTAGTATATTTTGGATACATTGTAGGGAATGGTAAGCTAAATATAGATCCCACAAAATTAGAATTCATTGTAAAATGGCCCGGGACAACTATTTCCACTAAAGTCAAGAGCGTCTTAGGAGCAGTAGAGTACTAGAGGAAATTCATTTCTAATTTCTAATACATAGCAACACCTCTACATGTGTTAACAAGTGTTAAACAAGCATTTCAATGGGGAGGAAAGCAACATAAATCATTCGATACATTGAATGAAAAGATAAGCACCACACCAGTTTTGTCTATGCCATATCTACAACATCCATTTGAGATTCAAACCCATGCAAGAATATATTCCATGGGTGCATTCTTGATGTAACAAGGTAAACCTATATGTTATCATTATGATACTTTCACTGAATTTATGATTAACTATCCAACATGTGATAAGGAATTGTATGCATTGGTACAAATTGTAAAGAAATGGAAGCATTACTTAATGGGAAAGGACACAATTATACATACTTATTATCAACCATTACGATATTTTCAATCGCGAACCAAGCTACAAAAGTCACGACACTTCAGATGGATGGGTTTTCTATGACAATTTCATTTGGTAATCAGGTATAATAATGGTATTCATAATAAGGTTGCATATATGTTTTCAAGACCAGTAATTAATGCATCCACAATACTCAGGTATACTCTTTTATCACATGAAATTTACGCAAAAGAATATGCTAGGGATGATGATTTTAAATAATTATAAGATGCATTAAGTCACGACAATAAACAGTCATATTATTACATGGATGATAGTTTGTTATATCATCTTGGAAAACTATGTATACCAAGAGATGAAAGAGTGAATATAATTAGAGAAGCTCACACATCTCTCATCTATGGTCATTTTTGGGTTAATAAGACAGTTGCATAGTTACATAGGTATTCTTATTGGCCTCGAATGAATGAAACAATTTCCAAGTATATCAAAGGGTGTGTTATGTGTTCCAAAAGTAAGCCTAGCAACAAAAAGTCAGGGCTATATACACCACTTCCAGTACCTTCTCACCCATGGGAAAGTTTCTCCGTGGACTTTGTAGGGGGTTTTTCGATGTCTAGTACAATACATGATTATCTATTCATCAAGATGTGTATAGATTCAGAAAGATGTGTATTTTCATGCCATGCAAGAAACATCTCACAGCTAACCAGAAAACACATATGTTATTTGTTAATGTATGGGTTCATTTTGTATTTCCTACATCTATTATATCAGATCGAGACTCTCTCTTTTTGGGAAATTTTTGGTCTCATTTATGGGAGATAATGGACACTAAGTTAAAGAAGAGAAAAAAATTTCATCCAGAGACAAATGGACAAACAGAGGTGGTAAACAGAACAATAACACATCTACTTCAAGGATACTGTAACAAGCATCATACGTTATGGGATGAATAATTACCTTATTTAAAACATGCCTATTATCATTTCATGCATTCTTCTACTCAAAGAACTTATTTTGAAGTATGTTTTGGGTACTAGCCTAAATCACATATGGATTTTTCTTTTTCTTTTGGAGAAGTAGGTAAAGAAGATGGATAGGATGATACATATAAAGCTAAAAGGTTCATTTAAAAGATTCAATAGGTACATTAAGCAGTACAGGAACAATTGGAGAATATACAAGCCAAGTATAAGGCAAGGCATGATAAACATCGAGTTTATCATCAATTTGAAGTTGGTGATCAAGTATGGTTACATATCATCAAATATAGAATGAAAGGTGAAGGTAAAAATTTAAGACCAATCCGGTATTGTGCATTCAATATTTTGGAAAATATTGGTACTAATTCCTTTCGTTTAGATCTACCATCCTACATGCAAATGTATTTAGTGGTAAATGTTGAGAATTTGAAGCTTTATTGTAACAACCCTAATTAATTAATTAATTATTGTGATTAAATATTAGTTTAATTAATTAATTAATTAATTTCATGATTAAATATTTGTTTAATGAATTTTAGTTAAATTATTAATTTTTATTTTAGAGACTTAGTGTATCGGTAGATGGACCCATTTATGGAAGGGGGGATAAGGCGGTTGATGTTTAATGGGGGAATAAGGTGGTTGATGTTTAATGGGGGGGTATAAGGTGGTGAATAATGAGGGAAAGGAGGATAAGGAAAGGGGAAACACTCGAGAAGAGGGTCTTATTTTGTTTTGGGGTAATATTTTCATATGAGAGAAGGAGAAGGTGAAGAGAGGGAGTTTTGGGACTGGATCTGTATTTTTGGATTTACTGGCAGCTTGCTTGAGGATCTTGCTCAAGGAATTTTACAGGGGGCACCTGTTGCTGGGAATTTTAGGCTCGGGGGCCAGGAAACCGTAAGGAATCCTAGAGCTAGGGATTCTAATAGGTTGTTCGTAGATGGCTGGGAGGTTAGTCAGTTTTGGGAAGAGCTTCAGCTTGGTGCAGAGTTTCAATACAACATCAGTTTGAGGTATTTATCATCATTATTATGCTGTGTTAATTATTGTTATATTGTTCATAATTATTTTTATGCTGAATATGTTATTCATTATTATGCTGCTAAACTTTAAATTATGATGAACATTGAGTTGTTATATCTTGAATAATGAACTATAAAGAATTTAGGATAACATTTATATAATTAAATTTATGTTTTATATGTCTCTGTTGAAGAGACCTTTCACATGGTATCAGAGCTCTAGTTTAAAATCTAGAGCCAAGGTCCTACCTACCCACCCATCCTCTTGACTCTTGACTGAAAGTTATGTTTTGTGTCATGCAAAAAACCCTGAAAAGTTGCCTGAAACCCTCTAAAACTTTAAAACTTGTTGGCCTGCACAAGTAAAATCCTTGAAAAGGGTTATATAAACATAAATAACAAGATGTATAAATAATCTATTTATGGAAAACTTATAAATCTGGGCCTGAGGGCCAAGCTCCAAGCTCCAGCTCCACCTAACTTGCAAGCAAGACACACAAATTTTTAACACAAATATAAATATAAATAATAATATACATATTGAAAGAACACAAAGCACCATATATTGCATAAGAATGCACTTAATATATCACATAATTATTTCTTCTCTGCAAATATGATGGATACAAAACTAGCGTAATAGCCATAAACAATTTTCTGGCGAAAATTTTCAAAATCCCGTTCACTGGCCAAAACTTCTGGAATTTCACACAATAAAAAGGGTGACAAATATTATTTAGAGGATCTTCAACATGCTAAGTTGTCTGTCACTTAAAAACACACTGAGCTTTAATCCGTCGAAAATCTGAACAAAAAACCTACAAAATTTATATTTGTGAGCGAATTACTTTTCAAAAAAAAAAAACGAGATTTCTCGCCCTGAAAGAATTAAGAAAAGGAAATTAAAAAAAAAAACAGTGCCTCCCGCAGGAAATGCCTCCATTAAAGCCTAACCGCAACCTGTGATGCATCCATTACCATGTTCAAATATTTAATAATTATCATTATCAATGCACAAACAAAATAATAAACAAGGAGGGCACAGATTGCTAGCAAAAGGAAAAGTTAATGCAAAGCAGAGATGCACAATTCAATGGCCATATGCACCCATACGTGGTACGCTCTTGCATTCAAAGCTATAGCTATTGATGATACTCAACTAGATTCAAAATTTAATAGCATTTGTAATTGATAATCACCCAACCAGTAATATTTCATACTTAACTGAGTTTAAGTATTTTGTTCTAAAGCCATGAGCAAACCCTGAACACTTTCAATGGAAAAAAAAACCTTTTTGAAATAAAAACCAAAAACATGCCCGATGGGACTCGAACCCACCATCGTCTGATTGGAAGTTATTTGCCTTGGAGGAGGATCCCAGGGGGTCAAGGTGGAGTGCTCCACGCAGCACCAAAGTTGGTCGAACCCTTACTAGGCCATGCATTCATCATGAACACCGGATACAACCGTGCGAAAATTCCATCAAAACCCTATTGTGATTGCAACAATAATTGAGGACCTATCAAACCCAGCTTCATCATAATATAGAGAAATACAATAGAGTTGTTCAGAAATAAGTAAATGGGTTTCCACCAGGGTTAACCCCCAATTCCTATGATTCATTGCTCTGGTGTTGAGTATTTTCCCATATCATTTCAATGGGGAACCATACACAAGGTCCAACACCAAGACCAACCGCCAAGCCACTGAGCAGAGGGACAACATACAACATATGACGCGTCAAAGAAACTACATACAAGCCAACGCCCATGAGCCAGTGCCGAATACAAGTGACATCCTTAGGCTCACATCATCAGCTCCAATCCCACAAGACCATACTTAAAGCCAAACATCAAGCCAAAAACCAAGTTCCTAATCACATGGAGGAGAAGCCCACAAGGGGCAGCGTCACATGGAGCCCAATCGCCATGAAAAAGGAGCTACGATGGGTATAAAAAAAAAAAGACCCCACAAAGGAGCAGAGGGAACATGTCACTGTGCATGACGCGTCCTCTAGTCCTTGAACTCATGGACACCAGGGTCAACCGAGCAGAGGGACAACCATGGTCGGCCTCATCCTTCACCTCTAATAAGCATTTGACAAAACAAAAATGAAAATGGAAAGGGGTCGAGCGAGTGTAGGGTTTGAAGAGATTAGGGTTTGAAGAGATAGGGGTGAGAAGAGATTAGGGTTGAGGGTGAGAACGAGGGAGAGGGGCACGTGGGCCTCATGCTAGGACCCACTGCCCGACGTTAAATATTCTTTTTAATTTAAGTTTTAATGGTTTAAATTTAATTAATAGTTTATGTTTTAATTAATAGTTAAATTTTAAATGTTTTAAATTTATGTTTTAATTAATAGTTTAAATTTTAAATGTTTTAAATTATTGGTATCACATGTTTATGTTTATGTTTAAATTTATGTTTAAAATTTTATCTAATTTATGTTTAAATTATATCTAAATAATGTTTTAAATTTATGTTTTAATTAATAGTTTAAATTTTAAATGTTTTAAATTTAAAACTACTTAAAGTAATTAATTAATTAGTGACTAATAAATTAGAATGATTAATTAATTAAGTGAGTAATTGATGTTAATGATAAATTGTGTTAAACATTGCATTAATTAGTTTTAAACAAAAAGTTTAAGGACTTAAATCGTGACAGAGGTGAGGGGGCTTTATGCGTGCTATGAAGGTAAGATAGGGAAATTGGCAAGTATGGTACAATGCTAGCATAACTACCAGGCAAGAGAGTCAGTGGTTTTCTTAGGCAAAGACATCGAGATTAGAGGCTTTCGACCTTGACCTAGACACTTACCCTAAACAGAGTAACGTATGTTTACAGACAAGTAAAAAAAAACTTACACCTAACCCTATGTTTTCAAGTTTAAGTTGTGCAAATGTGAATTGCCTTAGACTCTTCCTTGACAAAATTTTGGTTGATGCAAGTTCAATTATACAAGATGGTTAGGAATTGACGAAATCGAGGCAGAGGGGCATCGTCGTAGGGACCGCCAACACCACCACCACCATCACCTGAATTAGCTCTCATTTTGCACTCTTTGGAGGCCATTAATGAGACTTTAAAGGGGCGTCAACCTGCAGGCATTGAAGTGGAGCCCCCACTATCTGGAGTGGGTAACCATGAAGCATCAAGGGATTCAGGGGGAGGGCCTCCACCTGAGGACATAACTAGAGAACTATAGAAGATCAAACTTCCAGAGTTTGTCAGGGGTCGTGCCAGTGAACATGCACAGGCATGGTTGGAAGGAACGACACAATGTTTCTCCTTAAGAGACTATGCTTCCACATCAAAGAAAAAAAAAAAAATCTTTCAGTTAAGGGACAGTGCCTTGAACTGGTGGGTCAACTTAGAGAGGTAGTTGCACCTTACCCCAGACACCATCTCTTGGAAAATTTTGAGGAAAGGTTCTAAATGAAATATATACCAGCTTACTATGAGGAACAATAGGTGGGAGCATTTCATGCTCTAGTACAAGGAAATAGGACTATGGAAGAGTACGAGATCAAGTTCATGGAATTGGTAAAATATGTTTCCTACATGGATAATGATCAATGACAGGAAAAAAAATTGTCTATGGGTTAAACCCTAGGAAAAGGGCCATGGTACGGATGTGGAAACTGTCTTCAATAGCAGAAGCAGTTGAAAATTAACGTTATTTTGAGAAACACATGAGCTTAAATGGAGGTATGAGATAGAACTTTACACATCATCCTGGACTCGTGGGGAAGGCCCCTAGGAACTTCTCCAAGGGAGGGAGATATAGGCCACCTCCTTATGGTAATAGAGTCACACCAAGGACAGTTGCCACAAGTATTTTGATGGAAGCAAGTGTAGCATCATGTTCATCACCAATGACATAGACAGGTCCACGACCTTCTCAGGGAGTAGCTAGTAGGGGTAGGGGTTCCAGGGGAAGGAAATCATTTCAGAGACCGTCATAGAGGAGTACACAGGTTCAATCTCGGTTACATGTTGGGGATGTGGAGGACCCCATTACCAGCGTGAATGCCTAGAGTTTCAAGCAAGATTTGTGCATAGAGAAGGAAAGGCCCCAATGGGAAGAGCAGGTGGCAGCCACTAGATTTATGCATTAGTTAATAAGCACCAAGAAGAACATCAATCCACAGTGGTGGATTCGTCATGTACACTAAATCATATCAATGTTAAAATTTTATTTTCTTATGGTGCTACATATAGTTCAATTTCACCTTCTACATTAGAAAAGAGTGGGTTGGCAGCCTACGAGCATGATGAATTTAAACAGGTCGAGATGGCTTCAGGGGAAAAACAAGCGGTAGGAACTAGTGATGATAATTATCTAGTAGACCTAGGAGTGTGTACTACCAGGTTGAAGGTATATGTCACCGCTCTCGAGACATATGACCTAATCATTGGAATGGATTGGTTAGAATACTATCGAGCTATGATAGACTATTTCGCAAAAAGGGTGCTTTGTGTTGACGATGAAGGAAGGCCAGTAGAGATCCATGGGGTATGGAGAAAGGTGTCTCTACGCTTTATCTCAACTATGAAGGTTAAGCGATGCATGAGACAAGGGTGTCAACTATATGTAGTGGAAGCAGTGAATGAAAGGAAAGGACCCTTCTTGGATCAGTACCTAGTATTGTCAGAGTTTAAGGATGTTTTTCTGAACGAGTTTCCAGGGTTACCTTCTGAGAGGGAGCTTGATTTTATTATTGAGCTAAAACCTAGTGCAAAACCAATTTCCAAGACTCCGTATAGGATGAAAGCGCCATAACTTTATGAGTTGTAGATGCAGTTGAAAGAGCTAATCGACTTAGGGATAATAAGGCCCAGTGTCTCACCTTGGGTTGCACTAGTAATTTTTGTGAAGAAGAAGGATTGTTCCTTACGAATGTGTATATATTACAGGGACTTGAACCGTGCTACAGTGAAAAATAGGTACCCAATGCCATGAATAGATGATATCTTTGATCAAATGAAAGGAGCAACGGTATTCTCAAAAAATGATTTTCAATAAGGGTATCACCAATTAAGGATTAAGGAAGGCGATATTCCTAAAACTGCCTTTCGAACTCAGTTTGGGCATTACAAGTTCATTGTAGTACCTTTCGGATTGACCAATGCACCAACAGTATTCATGAGCCTCATGAATGGTGTATTCTAAAAGTACTTAGACCGTTTTGTACAAGTTTTTCTTGATGATATCCTCATCTATTTCAAGAACGAAAGAGAACATGAGGAACACTTGTGAGTAGTGTTGTCCTGCCTTAGAGAAAACAAATTATTTGGGAAGTTGTCAAAGTGTTCCTTCTTCCAGAAATAAATTCACTATTTAGGTCATATCATTTCCGGTGAAGGAATCTCTATGGACCCGGAGAAGGTAAAGGCCATTATGGAATAGCTAGTGCCGAAAAATGCTCATGAGGTAAGAAGCTTCATGGGGCTAGTAGGTTATTATTAGAGATTTGTGGAAGGGTTCTCTAAAATAGCGAAACCCATCACCACTTTGCAGTGCAAGGGGGTCAGGTATGAATGGATAGAATAATTTGATAGTGCATTCATCGAGATTAAGAGGTTACTAACTAGTGCACCAATTCTACGAGTGTCGGATATGGAAAATGACTTCACATTATGCATGAATGCCTCGAAGCAAGGGTTGGGGGTTGTGCTAATGTAGGATGGAGGAGTGATAACTTATGTGTCAAGGAAGCTGAAGGAATATGAGGAGCTTTATGATAATCATGATTTAGAGTTGGCAGTTGTAATGCTAGATTTGAAACGTTGGAGGCACTATCTAGTTGGGCGAAACTTTGAGCTCAAAACAGACCATGAAAGTTTAAAACATCTCTTCACTCAAAGGGATATTAATGTCAGGAAGAAGTGATGGAGTGAGTTCATGAGTGAGTATGATTTTGGTATTTCATATATCAAGGGAAAAGAAAATGTGGTCGTGGATGCCTTGAGTAGGATACCACGCGTCTTCTCCTTGGTACCCTTAAAAGTCAACCTAATGGAATGTGTGTTGACGCAACTCCTTGGAGACAGTTGGTATTTAAAGGTTACTTCAAAGATCGAGAGTGGGAGGTAGTTAGATCCAAAGTATAAAGGATATAGCCTGGAAGTAGATGGACTATTAAGATATCGAGGAAGGATGTGCATCCCTGAAGGTGGGGATATTCGAAGCATCATACTGAAGGAAGCCCATAGAGCACTTTATTGTGCACATCCGGGTGTGAAGAAAATGTATGCAGACATGAGGAAGCTCTTCTCCTAGGTAGGCATAAAGTGTGATGTAGTCCATTTCATCGCCAAGTGCCTGGAGTGTCAACAAGTGAAAGCTAACCACCATCACCCATCAGGACTCCTACAACCACATGATGTTCCTATGTCCAAGTGGGAAGTCATTTCTATGGATTTTGTTATGGGGTTGTCACTCACATCTCATAGACACAATTCCAATCTTATGATAGTTGATAAGTTAACCAAGAGTGCTCATTTTATTATGGTTAGAGACACTTATGATGTCACTGATGTGGCACGTGTGTTTGTGAGTGAGGTTATCCATTTTCATGGGATACCCAAGAATATCATTTTAGATAGGGACTCCAGATTCACTTCTAGGTTTTTGACAAGTTTGCAGTCAATGTTGGGGACTCAGTTGAACTTAAGCACAACTTATCATCCTGAAACAGATGGGAAAACTAAGAGAGTAAATCAGGCTATGGAAGACATGTTTAGGATGTATGTTATGGATAATCAAACTCATTGGGAGAAGTACCTACCTTTGGTAGAGTTCGCCTACAATAATAGTTTTCATAGCTCCATCAGAATGCCAACCTACGAAGCTATGTATGGGAGGCCATGCAGAACACTGTTGAGTTGGGAAACATTAGAAGACCGAGTAACAGTTGGGCCATAATTGATTCAATAGATGGAGGAATAGGTAATTCAGGTTAGGCGGAGACTAAAGGAAGCACAGGATAGACAAATAAGTTATATGGATGCACATAGGACTGACCGAAGTTATAAAGTGGGAGATCATGTTTTCATTCGTATCAGTCCTAATAAGAGTACCATTCAGTTCAGGAAGGGGAAAAAGTTGTCACCTCGATTTATAGGACCGTTCAAAATCCAAGAGAAAATTGGACCCGTTGCCTATCGTCTCATACTCCCACCCCACTTGCATAAAACTCATAATGTTTTTCATGTATCTGTTCTACGTCATTATGTTGTTGATGAATCGAATAAACTAAATTGGAAGGATTTGCAAGTATCAGACGCGGGAACCCTCACGGTAGAACCATTATGCATATTGGACCATAGAGTCCGACAGCTCAGGAACCATCTGGTAGACCAAGTTAAGGTCCAGTGGGACACGCATATTCCAAGATCTGCTACTTGGGAGGATGCCAAGACATTACAATGAGCTTATCCCTCACTTTTTTTGGCCACCTCAAGAATATGTTTCTTGAAGTTTGGGTGTATGTAACACCATCTTTTTACTTAGACAACTAGGATTACCTGAGGCCTAATCACCTTTATTTTATATTCACAGTGAAACTATTAATGATACACTTGAAATTTTAAGACGTATGAACCTTTATGAATGTTTAAATGTTATTTGAATGATGATGGATATGATGCAATCTATTATGTGAATGTGAAATATATGAATGTTAGCGTTATGTGAATGATGGTGGATATGATGTAATCTATTATGTAAATGAAAATTTTATGAACGAGTAACATCAATTGAATTATGGGGATATTATGAGATCTATTTCTAACTTGAAAACTTTGATATTAAAGTTGTTGGTACGTGGATACCAAATTGAGATTATGGTTGTATGCAATTACATGATGATAATGCATAGATATGTAAGAGTTTGTGTTATAGACTAATCTGCAGGTCATTGGCTATGAAATAGCCAAGGGATAATGGTAATGAAAGTGGATGTCATAACTTCCGACCAAAAAACAATATGGTGTGAATATTTGTATGTGAAATTATATTGGTTTGAATGCATTGCTATGATATGTGGACCAGTGCAGGGTTGCAGGTGGTGGGAGTGCCCAAAAACTGAATAAACGATGACAAAATTCCCAACAACACGGTGCCACTGTATATTCCATTGTAGGGTGTGGACCCTAGCCCTATTAAGAGGGGTGGAAGCATTTCCCACCGTGTATCCTACAAAACCTGGAGTCATGGGAGGATGGTGTTAGATCACGCTCCCCTAGATGTGTGATGATGACTGTCAGTTGCCTGTTGGGGAAGCTTAGTCAAGAGAGTGACACTTCCGCTTACGGGTTCTATTTGGAGTTAGGTCAATATAGTTGACGCTCCAAGATAGTCTAGCAGAGGAAGGATAGGATTGGAATATGGAAGTAAGTTAGGGAGGAAGGATGAATAGAAATAGTTGAGAGTGTATGGTGATTTTCCTTATGGTGGAATTTATTGTTTTTCCTTCTGAAAATAAAATGTGTATATATGTATATTCATAATTACTTAACTAAACTACAATTGTCTAAATAAACATTGTTGAGATAGATTATTGTAATTAATGGATTTCACAAACATTTGATTGATTTATTATCTTTTATAAAATGAATAGTCTTGTTGATTGGATTGGATGCATACAAAAATTACTATAGAGGAGATAGTTATTATTATTAGTACATGCACGAGACTTGTATGTACTAGCTACACATGCATTTCTTGCACATGTCCACTAGTATGTATGACTTTTCTTGGCTTACTTACTAATAATGTTGTTTATTGGATATGAATGTGTGAACCATGTGTCATTTCCCTTGTACCATAAAATACTTTAGCTTCGGGATGAAGTTTCCTGAAGGGTGGGTGTATGTAACAACCCTAATTAATTAATTAATTATTGTGATTAAATATTAGTTTAATTAATTAATTAATTAATTTCATGATTAAATATTTGTTTAATGAATTTTAGTTAAATTATTAATTTTTATTTTGGAGACTTAGTGCATCGGTAGATGGACCCATTTATGGAAGGGTGGATAAGGTGGTTGAGGTTTAATAGGGGGGGGATAAGGCAAGGGGAAACACTCGGGAAGAGGGTCTTATTTTGTTTTGGGGTAATATTTTCATATGAGAGAAGGAGAAGGTGAAGAGAGGGAGTTTCGGGACTGGAGCTATATTTCTGGATTTACTGGAAGCTTGCTTGAGGACTTTTACAGGGGGCACCTATTGCTAGGAATTTTGGGCTTGGGGGCCAGGAAACCCTAAGGAATCCTGGAGCTAGGGAGCCAGATAGGTTGTTCCTAGCTGGTTGGGAGGTTAGTCAGTTTTGGGCAAAGCTTCAAATTGGTGCAGAGTTTTAGAACAACATCAGTTTGAGATATTTATCATCATTATTATGTTGTACTAATTATTGTTATATTGTTCATAATTTTTTTTATGATGAATATGTTTTTAATTATTATGTTGCTAAACTTTAAATTATGATGAAGAGTGAGTTGTTATATGCTGAATAATGAACTCTAAATAATTTAGGATAACATTTCGATACTTAAATTAATGTTTTATAAGGCTCTGTTGAAGAAACCTTTCATTTATGAGCCTCCTATGAGTATAATTCATAGACAAAGAAGAAAGTATTCAGGTTCCAATAATTGATGATTTTTCTCCAAAATATTTGGATGAGCTATAGGAAGATGTTATTCTTGACAGAAGAATAAATAATTCACATCAAGGTGATTTGGAATATATTCTAATTGGTATTTAAGGAGTAAAACCAAGTAAGAAAATGGAAGGAGATGAGGAGGGTGAGTGAAATCTATTCTCACCTAGTTTTTGAGTAATCAAAATCTTTTTTTGGTCCAAAATGATTCCAATAGGGAGGATTGATCCAGGAGGATCCATGCATGTTCACAGAGGTCCAGGAGGATCTAGAATATCCACAAAGGTTTAGAATGGTTTATAAATGCTAAAATTTCAAATGTCCTAAATTCTCTTTAAAACTACATCAATGATTATATCTCTTCGATAGCTTTCCAATGACGCAAAAATATCCTCAAACTGAGTTCGTATGCAAAAGTTATGAGCATTCAAAGTTCTAGTCAAACTTGGTCAAAGGTCAAATTCAACATTGGAAAAAGGGTGACATGTGTCACCACTACAAGGGTGACAAGTTTCACATTATAGTATAGGTGACATGTCACATTGGTTGGTAGTTGAATGGGTAAGTCGTACACACTAGATGGAAAAATCACATGCTGACACATGGCAAGGGATGACCAGTGAGAGGCCACCATGTGGCGACCTCCCATTGGCCAATATTGGTTATAGTCTATTAAAATATTATGGGAGTTGGTGGGGGTCTATTGGAGATATTTCACACACACCTAGGATTTACTTTTCCTAAGGTTTTCTCTATTTTTATTAGTTATTATTCAATCTCCTATAGTTTAGGGAGGATATTCATTTTTCCTACATTTTATGAGAATATTATCTTTAGTTCACACTTCAGTTGGATTATTTGAGTGGAGTATTGATGCCACATTGGTTCCATCACCATGTAGCATTGGTATCATCATTTATAATGCACATTTTCCTTGGGATTATCACCAGAATAACACATTACCCCCACTTCACTATGTTTCAGTCAGTTAGTTGAATATTGAGAGGCTAGTTAAATAAGACTAGGTGGCAGTTAACTCTCGTAACTATCGTTGCATGTCCATATCACTCTATACCATCACTATGGTGCATTGTATTCTCTTTTATTGTGAATTATTTGAGCTATACAGAGTATATCATGTGTAAATTATCATTTATTCATCAGTTAATAAAATTCTTGATTCTCTCTCTGTTGTTTCTGTATTTTCTCATTTATTATGCAAATTGTGTATGCCATTTTCTAGATAGATCTTATCTATGTGGGTTCATCCACATTTACATGGTATTACAGCTGATGGATTTCTAGGGAAAAGACACACCAGACTCTTTTTTCAAGTACTGAATATTGAAGACAACGGGAAAATGGAATTTCCAAAAGAATTGATTCTTGCACTGTACAATTTATTTACATGGAAGGATAGGATGGTAATGCATATTTAAAGAAGAGGATTATATATTTTAACCATGGAAACAAAGACCGAAACCACATAAGACATAGAAAAATCCAAGTATCTAGATCGAATGGATGAAGCGTATAGACCTATTTGCAGTCTCACTTCTTCTTGTCTCTTCTTTTACATATCCTCCTATAAAACCCCCAATGAAGTCTAGACCACCATGGAAGGAATTTTTGGAAAACAAGACAATATGAGGGGACATATAATCGAGGTATAATTCCTCACTTTGGATCCAAAAAAACCTTCAACAATCTCCAAGATTGTTTTACCAAATATAAGGATTTCTCGTCGCAACTCAAGGATTGCAGGGTTGATAAATATAAGGAGGAGAAACAAATGTTTCTTACCATTCTTTCCAAAATTGGTCCGGAATACTCAATGTTTGTATCCACATTTCATTCAATTAGTCTTGCCTCTGGAGCTACCTGTAAAATACCTTCTCTTGAGGCCTTTATTGAGTCTCTGATGCAAGAGAATACCAAGCTCATCAATATCGGAAAAATAAAAGGCTCAAAAGAGCATGCACTTGTTTTAAAAAAGGTTAGAAGTGACAAAAATTAGAAATTGAAACACAAATACAAAGGTAAAGGACATGAAAATACAAAGAAGGAAGAGTACTCAAAACCCTTCAATGATTCCTCTGGATCCAAAGGTGGAAATGGAAGAAAAGGGGAGAAATGCACTTAATGCCAATGAGGATTCTATCCAGAATACACATGCATGTAGAAATAGATATATCAAATGGCACAAATAGTTTAGAAAAACAACCTTAGAGATCGCATCCCCAAGGGTTCCAAGAAGAAGACGAAATATCTAAACCCCAAGAAAGGTAATTCTAGCCATGCTTTGATTTCCGTTAACTTCTCTCTCGATGCTTGGATTGTAGATTCAAGTGCATCACACCACATGGAATCCAAAAAGGAAGTATACTCTTCATTGGGAACATGAAAAGGTCCTCCTATTCTAATGGGGGATGACTCTCCAGTCGAAGTCACCGAAAATGGAAGATTTGAATTCACAAACAAAATCTTCGAAAATGTGCTACACGTTCCCAAACTTTTTGTCAATATTATCTTTGTGTATTAGATGAAAAAATATGGAACCATCAAGAGCGTAGTATCCAAACCTGATTTTGTTAATATCTATGACATGCAAACCAATTCCAATTTTTTTACCGGTGAGGTAAATCATCAACCCAGACTCTACACATTTTCTGAATTTATTGAACCAGATTATGCACTACTACTTACACATGCTGATGAAATAAGTAGGATATGGAATGAAAGGTTTGGGAATTTAAATTTCATATATATGCAACATATTAGAAAGAAAATAATGGTTAAATTTCTACCTGACATCCACTTCTCCAAAGGAATTTGTGAGGGATGTGTTCTTGGAAAACACCCTCAAGAGAAATTCGACAAAGGAAAGACTCATAAATTCAACAAAGGAAAACGACCTCCTCTCCTTTGGATCTGATCCAAAAAAATATTATGGGCCCTTTTTTGCATCCATAAATCAATAAACCAAGGTATGTGCTCATTTTTGTTGATGATTTCTCATGCCATACTTCGACTTTCTTTCTTAGGAAAAAATACGAAGTCTTTCAACATCTTAAATATTTCAAAGCCCTTGTTGAGACAGTTGGGAAAGAAGATCAAAGTCCTCTGAATAGATAATGGGGGGGAGTATGTCAAAAATGAGATACATAATATTTTTCTTGAGGTTAGGATTCAATTGCAGCACACAGTTTCTTATATTCTAGAGAAAAATGGAGTTGTTGAACGAAAAAATAGATCCCTGAAAGAGATGGCATCTTACATGTTGCATGCAAACTCACTTCCAAAAACATTATGGGCTGAAGCACTTAATTGTGCAACCTACATCCAAAATAGATCTCCCCATATATATGTCAAGGATAAGACCCCCTTAGAGGCTTGGAGTGGCCTCAAACTAGAAGTGACCGACTTTCATATATTCGGTTCTTGTGTATGGGCCATGATTACCTATGAGAAGAGGAAGGCACTTGATCCATAGAGTACACAGTGTATTTTTGTTGGATACCCTGATGATGTGAAGGGATATAGGATCATTTATCCTTTCATGGATCAACTCATCATTGAGCATAGTGTCCAATTCGAGGAAATTATCTCACATGCATCTCAGGAGATGCATGTAGACACTTTTGTTCTTTTACCTATCAGAGATGATGAGCATGCACATGCCGAATCTTCTTCAGATGAGAGTTGTAATTCAAAGGATTCAGATGATTTAGATACCAAGCCAATACAGTCATATGCAGAGTCAGTGCACGCTGATATAGATTCATAGCTAGAGTCAAGGCCCAAGTGGGACAAGACTAATCTTTAGGATGCATGAGATCTTGTTGGGGATATAGTTGATACCAAGAGGACTCAATATGATTTTGAGGAGCCTCCTCTTGCACTCACCTCCACTGAAAAAATGTCACTCAGGAATATTTTATTGGTCCAGTATTCATATCCACAATCCTATGCAGAGGTTGTTGGGAATAAATTTTTGGAATCCACCATGTAGGAGGAGTACAAATTCCTCCTCGACAACCAGAGATAGAATCTAGCTCCCCTTCCTTCAATAAGGAAACTTGTTAGGTGCATATGGGTCTGCAAGATCAAGAGTGCAATAGATGGAGATGTTAGAATATACAAAGCCAAGATAGTTACCAATGTCTTTCAGCAGGTACATGACATTAACTATAATGAGAACTTCGCTCGATTAATGAATATGGATTCCATACGCTTGGAACTTTCTATTACGGAAGCCAAGGGATGGGAATTCTATGAGTTGTACATGAAGAATGCATTTCTTCATGAATATCTTTCTGAGGAGATATATATGGAGTAGCCCCAAGGATTCATGCATGATTCATATTTTTTTTTTCGACTGAAGAAGTCCCTTTATGGCCTCAAGAAGGCCCCGATGACACGATATACCAAGATGAACTCCTACATGTTGTCACAGAACTTTATACATTGTAAGTCAAACCTAAACACTTACATGCTCAGGACTAATAATTCACTTATACTCCTAGTTCTATATGTTGATGATTTTTTTATCACCAATTGCTCGACTTCAACAGTAGTTGCAGTCAAAAGGTTAATGCATAAAAGGTTCTTGATGATGGACATGGGTCCACTAAATTTCTTCCTTGGTCTCTAGATTAGTTAGGATGCATTAGGAATCAAAATTTCTCAGGTAAAGTATGCACGATATCTACTTAATATATTCCACATGATAGACTACAAGTATTCCTTGACTCCTTTCCTATAAGCAGTCAGACTTGAGGATAGTGGGGGCACTCCACTAGTGGAAAGCACATTGTACAAACAATTAGTGGGGATATTGTTGTATCTCACACACTCTAGACTAAACCTCTCCTATCTAGTCTAAGTGGTATCTTAGTTCATGCAAGAGCCACATGAGCTACATTGGAAGGCTACAAAGTGCATCCTTCGATACATACATGGAATTATCACCTTTTGGATTCTTTATGGAGTAGACTCTGCATTGGAACTCATCAGGTTCACTGATTCTGATTAGGATGGAGAAAACATTGATCGCAAATCCACATCTGGTTACTCACTCAGTCTTGTGTTGGTCACTATAATTGCTTAATTGATTTCAAACAATCAAGTGAAACATAAATTATCAACCCAGGGAAGTCTTTTTATTTCAAAGATAACCACACACTATATATGCTCAACTCCAAAAGAAACTTACAGTTGTAGTAAAAGAAGCTATACTAATCACACTTGCTGGAATGAACTGAAGTTCTGAATTAAACCACAGGAAAGCAATCTTCCTATTGCAGATTTTAAAGATTAATCTAAGAATCCTGGATTACATTAAAATAATATTTGCAACAGGAAAGAACACTACTCTGCAATCAGAGAACAAGACCCTTACTCTCAAACAAAGACTCCAGTACTGACACTCTTTCATGAAAAAAGTAATGAAGAAAAAGATAACTCTATCTAGCAGAGAACAAGGCCATCTAGTTCCTTCCTTTCTAAGCAGGAACCTTGAACCCTATTTCTATTTAGCACACTTGTGAAATTGAGACTACAGAGAACAGGATGGTCTGATCCCTTCCTTTCTGAGCAGGGACCCTTAACCCAGTCTCTAGCTAGCACACTTGCAGTAGGAAATGAAATCTACAGAGGAAAGGATGTTCTAATTCCTTCCTGTCTGAGCAGGAACCCTTAACCCAATCTCTGGCTAACACACTTGCAGCAGTAAATGAAATCTACAGAGGAAAGGATGTTCTGATTCCTTCCTGTCTGAGCAGGAACCCTTAACCCAGTCTCTGGTTAACAAGCTTACAGCAGGAAATGAAATTTGCAGAGGACAGGATGTTCTGATTCCTTCCTGTTTGAGCAGGAACCTTTAACCCAGTCTCTGGCTAGCCTCATAAAATCATCACACAAGATTGCTAATAAAAAGATCAAGAATTTCATTCAATAAACTAAGACAGAGTCAGTAGTGTTTCAGCAAAGCGGAATTCATTAAAGACAGTGTTTCAACATATGAAAATTAAACACACATAAATAGAGAACACACTCTATAACTAACGAGTGAATCTTGTGAAGAAGGTGGGCCCTCCCTTCTCACAATATTCCACTGGAACGGAAAAGATAGAAGGAGATAATCAAAGCAGTCTTGTATTCATCTATCAAAATATCATGTTACAGTCTGAAAATGAAGTGCACGTCCCTCTCTCTCTGAAGCTTTTCAATACATAAAAATTGTCTGCTCGAATAAAGAATTCCACTTATTTAAAGAGGGAACCTCCTCGATGCAATATTACAATGTATCTCTGAGTCCTATTTTTAATCGGATCTTCTTTCTAAACCAGAGCAATGTGTCCTGGTCTTACGCAACAGAAATGCTATTATAGGAGCTAGATGAGGTATTGCTATTACACTGGAGTAACAACTTCTTCTCGTAGTTGCCGATGTTGTTTCAGCATCACAATTCACGAGTTGTTTCAGCCACGTGAATTGCGCTCTTGACTATGTCGGCTTTGACCGCTAACTGTAACGACTTCCTTGTGTTTCAGCATCGTTGGTTCTGGTGGTCTCCTCTGTGTTTCATCATCTGCAACTCTGGATTGTATGATAGTTTTGTGTTTCAGCAACAGCGACCTCGGACTGTATAGCCTCTCTGTGTTTCAGCAACAATGACCTTGGACTGTGTAACATCTCTGTGTTTCAGCAGCTGCACCCTCGGCTGTATGACAGTTCTTTGTTTAAGCAACAACGACCTCGGGCTGTGTAGCAGCTCTGAGTTTCAGCATCTGCGACCTGGGTTGTGTTTCAGCAACAGGCTTCACATGCTAGTCTGCATTCTAATCAATGGTTAAGTACGAAAGTGATGTAAAATATTATGCAAAACAGATTAAACGTATAGTAATGAGAAAGGACGTTGTATACCTTGGAATGATCAGATGAAGTGATAGTATGAGTCTAAATACAGGTGATCAAGGGTATAATAGTGGCAAAAGTATAAACAAAAAGGTACATTCTGTGGTGCTAACATCTTGGTTTTAGGCCCATTTGTTGATCAAGAAAGAAATAGGATATTATTTCTCTATCTTCAGCCGAGGAAGAGTATAGAGGGGTATTTAATATAACCATTCATTTCCCATGGATACAACATTTTCTTACTAAGTTGGGAATTTGATTTCATCGACCGATCATCATCTACTGTGACAAATAGAGCACTCTGAAGTTATGCACAGATCCAATTTAGAGGCAGTGAACGAAGCACATCAAGATCCACATGCAATACATACATGAATTAGTACATGAGAGTATCATCAACATGTAGTTATGTTCTTCAGTAGAATAGACTGCAGACATATTCACCAAGAACTTCATTGAGTATAAGTTCCATTCTCTGAACAATCGTCTTGGAGTGAAGGACACAATTTCCTAGCAATTGTTAGTTCTTTTTTTATACATTGTATCTTGAAGCGAGGTTTTTCCCATGAGGTTTTCTCTCTTTTCTCATTTATTTCAGTGTGTATTTTGTTTTTGGGTACCTAACATTGCCTCTTTGTTAGGACCCATTCTTTATTTTCACCATAGTGATGTTTAGAGGGGTGTTGGAGATACTTCAAACACACCTA
The DNA here is from genome assembly GCA_000966675.3 of Picea glauca. NCBI lineage: Eukaryota > Viridiplantae > Streptophyta > Pinopsida > Pinales > Pinaceae > Picea > Picea glauca. The sequence goes on from JZKD02S0930449.1 coordinate 84,722, forward strand.
GGATTTGTTTTTCCTAAGGTTTTCCCTATTTTTATTAGTCATTATTCAGTCTCCTATAGTTTAGGGAGAATATTACTTTTTCCTACATTCTAGGAGAATATTCTCTTCAATTCACATTTCAGTTGGATCAATTGAGTGGATTCTTGATTCCACATTGGTTCCATCACCATGTAGCATTGTGATCATCACCGCTAATGCACATTGTCCTTGGGATTATCACTAGACTAGCACATTACCCTCACTCCAATCTATTTCAGTCAATTAACTGAATACTGAGAAGCTAGTTAACTTAGACTAGGTGGCAGTTAACTCCCATAACTATTGGTGTGTGTCCAGATCACTCTAGACCACCACTATGACATATTGTATTATCTTCTAGTGCACATTATTTGATTTATACATAGTATATCATGAGTAAATTATCATTCATTTAATACAATTCTTGATTATCTCTTTCTCTCGTTTCCATCTTTTCTCATTTCTTCTGTAAATTGTATATGTCCTTTTCTAGATAGATCTTATCTATGCAAGCTCATCCACATTTTTGGGTCGAACTCATGACCTCCCAAAGTATTAACAAAGCCTCCACTAGCAATGTGCCATGTATTTAGTTCTTAGCCATGATCCCCTTGGTTCAATATTGGTCCATGCAACCAATGCCATAGTGCATAGAGCTAATGAAATTGAAGAAAAATTAACCATATAATATATGGTTATAACCATATATTAAACAACCAATGGATATGCCAACCAAAATAGTGGGATATATGGTAGTCGGTGGGGCTTGAGACCCCAACTTTCCATATATTAAAATGTTGTTTTAACTAACAAACCATGCATGTGGTTTGTTAAAACAAACCACCTAATTTATATTTGTTACCTCCCCCAAAATTTGGAAAATAGGTCATGGCCCATGCCCTATTTAATGAGGGTGTGGACCGAGGAAAGGAAGATTAATTTATGTAGCTAATTTTCTTGAAGTGCATGCCCAAGGGTACATAGACTTTTAGATACATTGTAAAGCATGTCGAGAGGTCCCTTAATGAAATTTTGATAACTTTATACTCATTTTGCATGATTTTTCACAAGCAATCCAACAATGCACTTTGTTTATGCATTTGAGAAATATGTAAAAAGGTCATTGTAAAACAAAAGCATTTTAGAATTAATAAATATGGTCTCTATTGGAAGTGGACCCGGAGAGGTAGCCCAAATTACGTGAACTTCGTTATCATACTTTTGTAAGTGATTCCATTATTGTTGTTCATTTCATGCTAGAAAAGTCTTGACAAAATCTATTGGTTGTATTACCTCGTGGGGTTTACCTTCTACAATTGATTTAATATGGAACCATGTGAGCCTCTCCATGAGAAATAAAGAATAGTTACAAGATGGTTTCCTTGTGGCCATTAGTTTCTGCATCAAATCAAATGTCAGGACCAATCTACCTTTCAAGTATTTGTTCTTCTTCTTGAGTTCACGAGCTTCCTGGTGTATCTGTTCTGATGCTTCCCAATTTGAGAAGGTGTGATTTATCTAGGTTTGCCTGTGCACTTGTAGATGTTTGGCTTGTGTTTGAGCATACCCCTTCTTCCACTTTTGTATTTCTACATGCTCATCCCACAACTGAGTCTGTGTTTCATCATTAGAAGTGGTGGGATTAGGCATGGTTTGGGTGGATTGTTCCTTCGAGGTGGAGAGATTGATCTGACTGGGATGTGTAAATTCCTCCAGGGGCACTGGTTGATGTTTTAACATGGCAAACTTCATGGTAAAACATCAACCAGATGTGCTATTTCGATCCATTGTACTTTCTTCTCAATCTGAATCAACATATCCTACAAACTCAAGTTCACACTGGAGGCATA
>JZKD02S0930449.1:94718-104792 GCA_000966675.3 Picea glauca
AAAGGATGTTCTAATTCCTTCCTGTCTGAGCAGGAACCCTTAACCCAATCTCTGGCTAACACACTTGCAGCAGTAAATGAAATCTACAGAGGAAAGGATGTTCTGATTCCTTCCTTTCTGAGTAGAAACCCTTAACCCAGTCTCTGGTTAACAAGCTTACAGTAGGAAATGAAATCTGCAGAGGACAGGATGTTCTGATTCCTTCCTGTCTGAGTAGGAACCTTTAACCCAGTCTCTGGCTAGCCTCATAAAATCATCACACAAGATTGCTAATAAAAAGATCACGAATTTCATTCAATAAACTAAGACAGAGTCAGTAGTGTTTCAGCAAAGCGGAATTCATTAAAGACAGTGTTTCAACATATGAAAATTAAACACACATAAACAGAGAACACACTCTATAACTAACGGGTGAATCTTGTGAAGAAGGTGGGCCCTCCCTTCTCACAAGATTCCCTTGGAACGGAAAAGCTAGAAGGAGATAATCAAAGCAGTCTTGTATTCATCTGTCAAAATATCTTGTTACAGTTTGAAAATGAAGTGCACGTCCCTCTCTCTCTGAAGCTTTTCAATACATAAAACTTGGCTGCTCGAATGAAGAATTCCCCTTATTTAAAGAGGGAACCTCCTCGATGCAATATTACAATGTATCTCTGAGTCCTATTTTTAATCAGATCTTCTTTCTAAACCAGAGAAATTTGTCCTGGTCTTACGCAACAGAAATTCTATTACAGGAGCTAGATGAGGTATTGTTGTTACACTGGAGTAACAACTTCTTCTCATAGTTGCCGATGCTATTTCAGCATCGCAATTCATGGGTTGTTTCAGCCATGTGAATTGTGCTCTTGACTGTATTGGCTTTGACCGCTAACTGTAACGACTTCCTTGTGTTTCAACATCGTTGGTTCTGGCGGTCTCCTCTGTGTTTCAACATCTGTAGCTCTGGATTGTATGATAGTTTTGTGTTTCAGCAACAACGACCTCGGACTGTATAGCCTCTCTGTGTTTTAGCAACAACAACCTTGGACTGTGTAACAGCTCTGTGTTTCATCATCTGCACCCTGGGATGTATGACAGTTCTTTGTTTCAGCAACAACGACCTCGGGCTGTGTAGCAGCTCTGAGTTTCAGCATCTGCGACCTGGGCTGTGTTTCAGCAACAGGCTTCAAATGCCAGTCTGCATTCTAATCAATGGTTAAGTACGAAAGTGATGTAAAATATTATGCAAAACAGATTAAATGTATAGTAATGAGAAAGGACGTTGTATACCTTGGAATGATCAGATGAAGTGATAGTATGAGTCTAAATACATGTGATCAAGGGTATAATAGTGGCAAAAGTATAAACAAAAAGGTACATTATGTGGTCCTAACATCTTGGTTTTAGGCCCATTTGTTGATCAAGAAATAAATAGGATATTATTTCTCTATCTTCAGCCGAGGAAGAGTATAGAGGGGTATTTAATATAACCATTCATTTCCCATGGATACAACATTTTCTTACTAAGTTGGGAATTTGATTTCATCGACCGATCGTCATCTACTGTGACAAATAGAGCACTCTAAAGTTATGCATAGATCCAATTTAGAGGCAGTGAACGAATCACATCAAGATCCACATGCAATACATACATGAATTAGTACATGAGAGTATCATCAACATGTAGTTATGTTCTTCAGTAGAATAGACTGCAAACATATTCACCAAGAACTTCATTGAGTAGAAGTTCCATTCTCTGAACAATCGTCTTAGAGTGAAGGACACAATTTCCTAGCAATTGTTAGTTCTTTTTTGATACATTGTACCTTGAAGTGAGGTTTTTCCCATGAGGTTTTATCTCTTTCCTCATTTATTTCAGTGTGTATTTTGTTTTTGGGTACCTAACATTGCCTCTTTGTTAGGACCCATTCTTTATTTTCACCATAGTGATGTTTAGAGGGGTGTTGGAGATACTTCAAAAACACATAGGATTTTTTTTTCCTAAGGTTTTCCCTATGTTTATTAGTCATTATTCAGTCTCCTATAGTTTAGGGAGAATATTACTTTTTCCTACATTCTAGGAGAATATTCTCTTCAATTCACATTTCAGTTGGATCAATTGAGTGGAGTCTTGATTCCACATTGGTTCCATCACCATGTAGCATTGTGATAATCACCGCTAATGCACATTGTCCTTGGGATTATCACTAGACTAGCACATTACCCTCACTCCAATCTATTTCAGTCAATTAACTGAATACTGAGAAGCTAGTTAACTTAGACTAGGTGGCAGTTAACTCCCATAACTATTGGTGTGTGTCCAGATCACTCTAGACCACCACTATGACATATTGTATTATCTTCTAGTGCACATTATTTGATTTATACATAGTATATCATGAGTAAATTATCATTCATTTAATACAATTCTTGATTATCTCTTTCTCTCGTTTCCATCTTTTCTCATTTCTTCTGTAAATTGTATATGTCCTTTTCTAGATAGATCTTATCTATGCAAGTTCATCCACATTTTTGGGTCGAACTCATGACCTCCCAAAGTATTAACAAAGCCTCCACTAGAAATGTGCCATGTATTTAGTTCTTAGCCATGATCCCCTTGGTTCAATATTGGTCCATGCAACCAATGCCATAGTGCATAGAGCTAATGAAATTAAAGAAAAATTAACTATAAAATATATGGTTATAACCATATATTAAACAACCAATGGATATGCCAACCAAAATAGTGGGATATATGGTAGTCGGTGGGGCTTGAGCCCCCAACTTTCCATATATTAAAATGTTGTTTTAACTAACAAACCATGCATGTGGTTTGTTAAAACAAACCACCTAATTTATATTTGATACCTCCCCCAAAATTTGGAAAATAGGTCATGGCCCATGCCCTATTTAATGAGGGTGTGGACCGAGGAAAGGAACATTAATTTATGTAGCTAATTGTCTTGAAGTGCATGCCCAAGGGTACATAGACTTTTAGATACATTGTAAAGCATTTCGAGAGGTCCCTTAATGAAATTTTGATAACTTTATACTCATTTTGCATGATTTTTCACAAGCAATCCAACAATGCACTTTGTTTCTGCGTTTGAGAAATATGTAAAAAGGTCATTGTAAAGCACAAGCATTTTAGAATTAATAAATATGGTCTCTATTGGAAGCGGACCCGGAGAGGTAGCCCAAATTGCATGAACTTCGTTATCATACTTTTTTATGTGATTCCATTATTGTTGTTCATTTCATGCTTAGTTATTTGTAATTTATTTATCATTAAAATGTGATAGATAAGTCTTTCACATGTAAGTTGTAAACAATGAGGCGATCATCATTATTTCGAAGGTCAATTAGATGTTTATGTTTATTTAAAATAATCACCATCTAATGATTTTTTGGATCAGGACCCTCCATACCAACATGAGTATACACCAAAGATATTGATGATTATGATATGTACTTGATACACTGGAAATATGAATTCCAAAGCCAATAATTATGTTGAATGACCGACATAGGTTAAAATTCCTCTGAAGAAGAACATGACATGTTATGTGACTTAGGAAGAATGGACTGAAAATGAACATGGAAATAAGTCTATGATGTAGGGGGAAATGATAGATTCTCCATAATGATTGGAAAAATAATGAAACAAAAGAGTAAATTATTTGTGTAACTACCTCAGTTTCATAAAGCCATACTAACCCAAACTATTGAGACTCATCTTAAAACTTTGTGCTTTATTCAGAGGCGAATCGATTGCTGCCAATAACTTTAAAAAGGACTCATTCCCATGCACTTTTTTATTATTTGATTTTTATTTTATTTTTCATATTGGAAAGACTAAAAAAGAGAATAAAATAATGTTATAGTACATGGAGGAAACGAGTGTCACAAGAAAGAAAACTAGTTCCAATTGCAAGGAATGTATGTATGCTTGATGCAAGGAAGCATGTGAAAGATATGGACACTTGGGGTAATGTTTCCTCTTAGGTTACAGGTGGAAAATTGCAATGGAAAAATATGCAAGGATAACATCTGATAAAAATTCATGAGGAAGTGGCTAAGAAATGGTAATTTGAAGCCGACATTAGGCCCAAAAGTGCAAGAAAATGAGTGCAATGTAGTATTACAACATAACACATAAGCATGGGATCTCCATGGGTTAAAATATAGAAAACGATTGAGAATAATATGAGGTTTTCAATGCAATATCATGGCAGTACTAACAGGATGTTGAAGCCTAATAAAAAAATCATCATGGGCATGAAAAGGAAAAGTAGGTTCTAAATTAGGATGCCCATGATAGTAGGATCCTATCATGAACTGAACAACACTTGAATTGGTTGGAAAGGCTTGTGTCACCAATAAGTGGGGTTGAAACTACGGCATATATATAATCGGTCACTGATAATTCAAAGTCCAAGGTGGAGAATGACTCTACCCTATATGCTAGTGATGAAAAAATTACCTCAAAGAGTCTGAATAATGGACATAACGAGTACGAAGATAGTATTTTGATCATCCTACATGCAAAATTGCAACTCAAACTATCACCTCATCCTAAAAATATAGTCTAGTAGGCATTTTAATAACTAAAAATGGAAAACGCTATATGAAATTGGGTTAAAAATTCTATATAATATAGGAAATCACCCAAAAAATATTTCATTTGAGTTTTTTACCAAATTTTATAAAAAGGGTGGAAAATCTTGTGAAATTTCAACGTTCATAATAGGAGCTATGATCATCGAAATTCTTCACGATTAAGACAAGGTAGGAAATCTATGACCTCTCTTAATTTTCATCCAAGTTCTTTTACTTTTCGTGCAATTTTTTATTTATATTTTTCCTTTTGAAAAAAGGCAGGTTTGTACACCCCCATGCTTGGCACAGGGAATGCATACCCCATCATATACACGAGGTCCCTTAAATATGGGAACATATGTATGCGCCAATTGTTTTGGATTTAATATCCAACAAAAAATACATACAAACATATATGGAAGCAAGGGACACCAAGAATTATACTCAAGAAACCACCTAAGGGGAAAGTCTATTTTACCTTATAACATTCCAACATTTTCATGTGTACATTCTATTGTACAAATGGTCTCTTTATATAACCATAACCATAGGTGAACATACCTACTAAGTATTAATTAGGTAATTATATTACATCATTTCCATAACCATCTCCACAATATCTCCCTAAATATCTCAACTCAATCCATGAGATGCTCATCTCTAATATCTCTCCTTATCCTCATCTTTCACTCATACATAGACATTAATCTTGGTCTACTTCATTACATTTGTCAATTATACATTTTAAACATTATTCATAATTCACAAGTATGAATCATTCCTTCATAATCCCTCTTAATGAATACTTGTTATTTCTTTAATTGGTCCAATCTTCAACATCTTATTATACTCTGTCTTCATGTTTTTTCTTTGGTATTATTTATTATATAGATTCAATATACTTATTTTACTTGCATATTATAAAAATCATCTTTGTTGAATTCCATATAAAAAATTTACCATTCACAAGAATACATGGGTCGCCAACCGTTGTATCTGATGGTTCTATAAGAAACTCTTTCATGTACATGGTTCATCAACCATTGTTGAATCACAAATCTCATACCTATACCTATAAATCCCCCTTCATCATCATGGGTATGCTTTGGCTTACCCATACATCATGGGTTTTGGTGTATTACCCTAAACCATTACAACAAGTGATTTCTATCTTATCAGAACCCTTCTCTTTCATAACAAGTGGTTTTTGCTTCCCACAAGAAAACACAATTACATCAAGTGGTTTCTAGTTGACCACAAACCTTCAACATATGAATTATGTGGGTACACTTCCCTCTTCACCGCTTACATCAAAATTGACTCATCTACGCACAACATTCCTCTTCATGGCTTATATCATCATTTTACTTTTCAACTTTTGTTTCAGACTAATCTAACCCATATACAAACATAGGACCAATATAATCTTAGTTTCCATCATCAAATAACACTATAAAAGAGGATCTTCAAAATTCTTAGGGATCTCATTCTCTATGCATCTAAAAAACAAACGGTGCTACTTAATTACCTTGCTTTGCTTTGTTCTTTGTTCTTTGTCTCCTTTGTTGTTTCATTCTTTCATCCTTTCTCATTGTTTATATTCCAAAAATTCATTCATTTTCTTTATTTCTTCTTGCATTACCTATTAATTATGTTTTTCATGCCCCAGAGTATTCTTCTTCATCATCTTTCTTCTATCATATGCTTTTTTCATGGATTCATTGTCTTCATAATTCTCCATCTGAATCTCCCACACAATACCTACATAAAAATTTTCTTGTAGGAGGGGTGCCTCCATCCAACAAGACACCTACAAATTACATGCTTAGAAAAAAAAATGTTTCTTGTTGGGTTGATCAAAATCTAAAACAACGCCTATGTCATTGTCTTGGAAAACATAATTGATGTGCCATGGACATGACTTAAACTTGACTTGACTTTAACTTTGACTTGAGTGTCGGGTATCACCGATCATGCACCCTTCTTCAATTTACACATCAATACAGACTTATTTCCCATGACTTCAAACTATCAACCTCTGACATAAATTTTCCTTCAATTATTTACATTAAAAAAAATATTTTCATAAATCTTTGCAATGATTTTGACTTAACTTGACATTGAGTTTAGAAATTTCTAATAACGTCATTATTCTTGACTTTAACTTGACTACTTACATCAATAAGATTCATTTGGCACTTTACAATTTTGATTTTAAAACCAATGGACTCTTACATCCAACCAACCAAGATACCATTACACTTTAAAAGGGACAAAGGCCTTTACAAACCATTTAATACATATATGAAGTTTAAACCCATTTGATGCTTTAATGGATCACTATTTAAAAGAAAATAGTGAAGAAAGTAACTTTCTTTCCTCCATGTGCATCACAAATGAACTAACTTTAATTTATGATATCACTTAAAAAAAAATCATGATGTAAACATTTCATTTTACCATCTTCATGATAAAATCACTTTTCAAATAATAAACTTTATACCTTTTTCTTGGCCACAAGTTCATTCATGGGGCCACAACCAAGGATTTTTCTTCTAATACAATAAATTTATCATTACATCCTTCTCATTATATGCAAGCCCGATAATGCCATTCAAACCCTTTGCCACAGTTGAATGATTTCAAGGAGAGGGTTTTGATTTACAAGTCTTGTATCTATCCCTGCACATTGATTCACACAAACCACACTTCAAACTCAAGATTCCATGTTGAACCATCAATAATTCACAACGCACTCGCCCTGCACTGTGAGGAACTCTCTCTACACTCTTCTCCATGATCTGATACCAAATTTTGGCTTTAATAGCCAGCAACAAATACATACAAACATATATGGAATAAAATGTTCCTCCTAGTGGTGCACTAGGAGAGAGAAGTAAGAACATTTTAAAATTTTAATTTTTTTTTTTTAATTAGTTTAAAATTAAAGAAAAATATTTTTGGATGGATTATAACTAACAAAATTGATATGAATGTACAAATATTCAAATGAGATGGCTAGTGGGATATCCACATCACAGACATAGGGGTCAAAGTGAGGCTCGGTTAGACGTAGATGCTACTTAGGTGGAGTGCACTTTACAGAGTGTCCAGAGAAATATGGACCGCCTTACACAATAGATTCTAATGGTGTAGATCGAGGACTTGTCATAGTGGATGCAACGCCACACTATTTTTGGTGTCTAGTCCATGCATTTGTATGCTATAGAGAGACACATGTGGGGACGGGGGCATCCTCATGAATAATCTATGACTCATTTTGTATCAGCCTATAGTTGGACATTCAAGGTAGAGCCCAAATTTTGTAACTTAAAAATCCATATTTTTTATTATTTGGATGTGGAAATAATATATATACATATCTCTTTTCTTCCTTGGTATATAACTTTTATATACAATTATGTCTGTGTTTCATTTATATATATGACAAATTCCCATCCAATACATAGTTATCATATGCATTAGATACAAAATTTTCACTTCTAAGAAATCAAAACTTGAATATAAGTAAAATAATTAAAATATCGTTCCATAATATGTACTCGTAGGAGTCGTCGGAGCCATGTAGGATCATGCACATGGTATTGACCATTTAACTATGACACCACCAAATAGGAATCCATGAGAATCTCTAAATGTGTAATTCCATGCACAATAACATCTCTTAGAAGTTTGATCACAATGGTATACTCGGCCACATTATTCATTGTTGGCCCGAGATAATTAAAAACCTCCAAAAACAATCACTTGGCCCTTGGGCGAATAAATAACCCACGTGGTGGAAGAAAGGTTCTGAGTGTGAAAACTTGTTTCATTCATGAACCTAACATGAGATGAAGGTTCCATCAACATCTATCAATCAAGAAGAAACACTATAAGTGATGAAGAACAAAATGAGGGAAAAAACAAAGTATATATCTATGAACAATAAATACAAAGGGAAAATGTCTTAGCAACATTTTTTAAACATGGTACCTCTTCAAGTAGAGTCCATTTCTAGGAGTTGACAACACATTACCATCATAATCGGATAACTCCTAATGTCCTTTTTGAAGTGCACACATCACGATGTAAGGACCGTGCAACATTGGATTTAACTTGTCTACCCCTAACATGTCTTTGTCTTGATCATAAACCAGAACAAGGTATCCTTCGAAAAACACTTATGGGTGGATAGAAATTTCTTATGGGTCTTGTTTGCGGTAGCAACATCATGACACTACTCATCTAACTGCTCAAGGTTAACAAGATGGGATTTTAAATTTTCTGTGTCAGGAAGAAGCTGAAGTGTGATCTTTAACGAAGGGATTTCACGTTCAATACATACATCTTCTCTGTTAAGCCCTAATATTGGTTGATTACCCCTTAATTGGGGCATATTAGATTAGTAATGTTATTTTATTTATGTCAGATTTATTCCATTAGTTGTAATTTTACCTCTTAGTCTCCTATATATACCAAGGAGACATTTTCATTTGGAATCATCTTGTACCTGAAAATTTAAGTGGGGTAAAAGGAGGTTGCCCCCTTGAAGAGGATTATTATATGAAATTATCTCCTTTTCAAGGTGTTGAGTACTTTTTCTGAGATTTTTCTATTCTATATTGATATTTGGTTCTTAACATATGGTATTAGAGCTCAAGGTCTTGGGGTTTCATTGCTACATATGAGACACCTTGGAATTTTCGCTATAACTTTTTTTCTAAAACGTTTCAGAAGGAACTACTTGGAGGATATTTAGTAGATGGATCAAGGTACGTTGGGTTAAAATTGTATCTCCCGAGGCCTTATAATTTTGGAGATACATCCTTTACAAGATAGGGTTCTGGAATCATCCTGAACTGATTCATTGCAGAATTTTCGCTATAAATATTTTTTTGTAACATTTTAGACCCTAAAATCCAAAGGATATTCATATAAATTAGTAAGTTATCTGTGGTAAAAATTTCAGCTTCTGGGTCATCTTAAATTTGTAGATACACCCTATGTAAGATAGGGTATCTAACTTGTCTCAAGAAGGTGTTCCAGGTAAAACAATCATAAATGCTTCCTAGAGTATCCAAATTAAGTGGGACTAGTTTCATTGGATCATGGACAATATGTAGTATTTCTGGTACGATTTTCATAATTTTATATCAATCATTTTGTGCGGGGCACTCTATACAAGTGAGATCTCCTGGAAAGGCCAAAAAGCAGCAAGTTGTGGGGAAGTTACCATAAATTCCACTTGGCACATCCACTTTTGATCAGACCTATGGCATTGTAGAGAAGCAATATCAGAGAACTACATAAAAGAAAGTTTCATACCCAGAAGGGTCGAAACTTGGGAGATACAACAGAATAAAGATTGTCTAGCAGAACCACCTGAAAATCAAGGTTCAAAAGTGATACTTGGCCAACATGCCACCCAAAAAGGGAAATTATACACCAAATAAGCCTCCAGACAATCCTACTTGGACTCTTGATGAAGGTGAA
>JZKD02S0930449.1:117885-163754 GCA_000966675.3 Picea glauca
CACAAAGCAAGATAGAAGAAACCACACAATATTATTATCAAACCCTTGAGGTAGGGAAACGCCATACAATGGATCCTATTATGGAAGGGATCCTCTCCTGTTCACTTGCCTCTTCAAGGGGGCTTCCTCCTATTGAGCTACTGCTCCGAATACAATACTTCTCTTCATATCTCATTACATTGCTTGAACCCCTTTAGATAGTGCTACCATCACCTAAGAACATTCTACAGGAGGAATCTTCTAGAAGTAGAACCTTCTAAGAAGTCCTCTTACATTTATTATATCTAACTACCATAGTGAGCCTTATTTAATAATACAGTGGACCTAGTCCACCTTACATTGAATGACCTCCACTATTATCACTATGGGCCCTCTGGACCCCCCCACTACCTCTCTAGCTACCTTACACCCCCCCACTACCTCTCTGGCTACCTTACAAAATATTTGAGGAACCATTCCAACAAGAATTTAGGAGGAACCTTGGATTTGATCATCCTCTTCCTTCTCTTCCAATCCTAGATATGATCCAAGATGTTAGTGTACTTATCCTGTGTAAACATAGAGAGGAGAGGACGTCGATGAAAAACTCATACCGGATAGGAATCTGGAAGTGGTGGAAGAAAAATAAGGCCAGATCGTGCAAAGTGCAAAATGCTCCACTGTCAAGTTCGATGTACCACTTCATTGTGGCTCCCTTAAGAGTGCACTGGAAAATACAAAGTTGGATGGAATAATTGTTTAATGAATTTGATGAACACCATATATTAAAAAATTTCATGTGGTCACTAGGATATTCACCAAGCTTTCCTTCAAACTTAGGAATGTCCTAGGGAAACTTGGTGTGGACCGATGGCTATTTTGTATCATGACCGACCAGATCGTTCATAAGATTTGATAGGTCTAGTAAGTTTAACATTTCCATAAAAGTTAACCTTAGCAAGGGGTTGGAATTCCAACTAGGCACACTGGAGGTTCTGGGTTGAGAACTAACTAGAAAAGAATATCCTGGATTGGTACTAGCACTAGGTTTCCAATACAAGTTCATGGATGAGCTAGAGATTTGCGTGAAACCTTGTTGTCCCTAGTTAAATTAAGGAAAACCTCCACTCGTCTAGTTCCTGTATGGAAAATCAGGGTTGGCCCCTTGTTACACATTATTTTGGTCACCTTAGTGGTCACCTGACAACATATTTTCATGTTCCCTAAATATATTAAAAGAGTATTTCTCCATGAGGAAAGTGATTTGCTTTCCTTTCTCAAAAGCCATATCAAGGAAGGTCGTCGCACCCTGCAATATGCATGGGGTGTGACGAGCCTAATCATTGCACCCTACACTAGAGCTAGACTGCGATGTCTCTATAGGTTGCATGTGCATAGGGTTTGATGATGCTAAAAGATAAGGAAAATTCAAACTTCACGAATGTTCTAGAAGGGAATCTTCTAGAAGATGAGGTGGCCTTTGATCAGTTTGGATGTTACTCGCTTCTCTGATTTGGTGGGATCATCCTAATCTCCTCATCCATATCTCTTCCAAACTATATAAGGAGGGATATATCATGGAAAAGGATAAGGTTGAATAAGATAATATTTGTATGGAGATATCTACTTCAGATTATTCTTGAGAGCTCTGCTTTAGTTCTACAAGCTACATGGTGGATCTTCTTCATTTGAAGGCTTTGGATAAAAGGTGTGTGTGTTAGAGAAAATGGCCATTGAAAGGGGACCTTGCGACATCAAGGATTTGATTTTATTCTCCACTTTCTATTTAATATGATGCAACAATATGTTTCATTCCCATAAATCAATCTTGTTTTATTGCATGATTCCTTGATCACATACATAGGTTTTTTTTTAGTATACTTTTTTGCTTTCACTTTGTTGGCTTGTGTTCTTTTGCAGGTTAATATTGCATGAGATTTAGGACGGAGCAAGGATGATAATGAAAAGAGGAAACAAAATTTAAAAGGTGTGTTTTCTATCTCTTGTTATCTAGTAAAATCAATAATTAAATCCTAGGGAAAGTATTATATTTTGTTTTGTTTTGTTCTAATTTCGGGTGAAACTAGGGAGATCTATTTGTGTCCACAATTACCGATTAGTCTAATAACAAAATTGGCGACCATACTGGGGATACAACTTGTTTTTTTTTTTTTGTATCTTATTTGACTTTATCCTACCTTCCTTTAGTTAAATTCATTCTCTGAGTCTGTGGGTGATTCATCTGGACTCCCTAGGTCTGAAGGTTCAGTTAGACTTTTTGTCCTTCTTCCATTTTTTCCTTAGTTTCAAATATCGTCGCACTATTCTATATAAAAAGACTGTGATGATTCTATGATGTCACACTTTGTTGGTGCAGACCAGTGCGACGACGTCGCACTATACCTTATTTGCAGCATGTGATGATCCTATATCGCCGCACTATGCTCCACTATCACCTGCGCTGATTCTTGTAGGAATTGTTGGAGAGAGTCAATTTTTATTTTTTTTACCCAGTCTTGCCTCAATTTCCTGTGATGAACATTTGACACTTGTAGATGATTGTTTTATATGTTTGAATCTTGCATTTGATTGATTTTCAGTAATTGGAAGTTTTGTCTTTGTAATTTTGCAATTTTTGCTTTCGATTTTTGTCACAAGGGTATAATCCGTGGATCTTGGTCCCAAGTGCTTGTTTGACAAAGGGTCTTTGATTTATTTGAATTTTTGGATTGTTTTCACATTTTGGATTTTTATAATATCGAGAAACATTTTTGTTTGCATTTGACAAAAATATTTGCCCTCATTTTGTTTATGTCTACATTACAAGCCTGATTTGGGATCAAGGTTGTGAGTATGTTAATTTTCTTGGATTACACTTTCTTCCCTGTCTTGCATCTCTGAACTGATTTGAGAAAGAAAGGATTGAAGCCATTCTTCTTTTTAGAAATGTTTTCACAAGAAAATTGTTTCATTCAAATATTTGTAAGAGAAAATTGGAAAATTTTGTAACTTTTGGTTATTTGGAATTCTGTTCATTCAAAAAATTGAGAAATTTTGTTTTGTAGCTTTTGTATTTCAAAGAAAAATACCTTCTCCCTGTTGTAATTGGATTTCATTGAATTAAATGATTGCATAATCATCTCTTATCACATTCTTTTGGTCCAAGGTCATATACATCATCATTTTCATCTCCATCTCCATCTCCCTTTTGAGTAAGCAACAAACTCTTTAAAATACATCGTAATATTAAAATTTATTAGTAACTTTTGTTTTCTAGAAATTATTTACATCAACATTAGATAAGATAACACTTTGGAATAGGTTGAAAGGAACACTCTCCAAATCATCAAAACAAAAAATAGTATCTTGTGATAGGGAGAGCTTCAAATCCACTTGCTACATTTTATCCTGGGAAGACCTTCTAACACAAGCGTTAAGCCTGAAGTCGCATTAAGATTGGTAGTTACTCAGCCTGCTTTGTTGGTATTGGTGTAGAAATTTCATGCATTATTGGAGGTCACTTCAGAAGAAAATCTTCTGGGGACCTTCTCAAGTTGATTACAGGCTTAGATACCCTACCTTTGTGCATGGATTAGACTGTCGATTTTTTCCCCAAGAATCATTGGAGTAATTGGTAACCTTAGTGGCCTATCTCTTTAGGGTATTTACACGAGGTGACTGTGAAGGGGCGAGTCTTCACGGTACCTGGAATCGACATTGGCCAAAATCACTCGGGCTCCTTGGAGGGTATACCCACGATTATGTGTGGGAGCTTGCACCAAGGCGTAATTCTGTTAATTAGGTCGTCAATGTAACTTTTCCACCCACTTTATCCCAACCCCTTCTTGTCTTGATTTCACAACGTTGGATTTCATCACCAACTAGTGACTTCGAAATAAGAAGGTTTGTTTTCTTGGTTCGATTTCTATATTTTATTAGTGAGTGTTGTTTCTTTCTCTAGTTGGCCATAGATTTGTTCTATTCTTTATTTGTTGTGGCCAACATTGGCTTTCGTCGTTCACATAGGATGCACGGGATACCTATAGAAGATCCAGAAGATTATGTCCCTTCACTTCCTAACTCATCAGAAGGCTCTCCTGAGTGAGTAGTCAATAACAAAGTAGCCTCTAAGATTGGAAGTTCGAATTCTTTAGAGGGATTCAAAATTCCTAATTCTTTAGAAGCATTCAGACTTCCTAAAAACTCGTTATTTAGTGTCATACAATATCCACAGTTTCTCTAGATTAATTCATCGGGAGATATTGTTGTTGAAGAATATATTGAAGTACCTACTAGAACTAACACAGAGTTTGGTGTAGAAGATTCACTTTTTCAAAGGGAGTCATTTATAACCCCGGTTCATACTGTTGGAATTTTTAATCCTAGCTTTGTCCTTGTCCATTTTTTAGGATGCGATATTTTTGACACACTAGGAACGAGTTCTAATCAAACCATGGCATCAAAAATGCCTGTGACGTCTACTACTTATATAGTACCTTTAGATCATTTTAATGGCACAAACAGTAATTTCGTCACATTTTCAGACCAATTGTTTGTTGGTTCTCACTCAATCCTTCCTCTACAACTCACCGTCTCTACCATGGTCTGACAAGCTACACTGGTTTCTTCCAGAAATACGATGATCACCCAATATCCTATTGGAATGTTGGCTCTCGAGCAAGTTTTGGGGGAAATTTGGTTAGTTTTGACCCACTTTTTGGACTTCGACACATTGGTCAAAGAAAGAGCACCCAGGCAGAGCTAAGATCTAGGATCTCACCGATTTTGTTGGTTATGTGGGCCTAGTAAAGGGTCCTCTAGGGTTTTGTAACGAGTTTATGGGATTTCGACCCATGGGGTTCTCCCATGTTTAGGACTTATTGTAAGGGTTTGTAAAATATAAATAAAGAAGAATGTATTGTAGAAGAAGGAAAAAAAGTACAAGTAGTTCTAGTTTCTTTGTGCAAAGGAATGTATGTGCATTGAGGATTTGTGCTCGACTATGATTTTGTAGAAGGTGATAAATGTTGTGATAGAGGGTTTGGATCTGTTCATTCGACCAAGTTTTGGAAGGAGAATATAGTGCTTAGTGCGCATATCTCTAGTCTTGTGCGAAGCTCGAATCCGTGGCTTAGTGCACATGAGTAAATGAATGTAATATTTTGGCTAGTAATAAAGAGGTGAAGCGGTTGGTTGAAATAGCCCCACCCTGGGGTGAACCACATATATCTGGTGTCTCATGGTTTTCTTTGTGTTGTGTTATTTCTGTTATGAATCTGCTTATTGCTTTGATTATGATGTGTAATGGGTAGATCCTTTGTTTCTTGTAGATCCTTTGTTTCTTACTTGTGTTAAGGGTAAATGAATGCTAGATTTAACTTATAATGATAAGTGTTAATTGATCAGGGTGTATTATCATATGTTGTTACTGCACTGATCTATATTTTATTCTACGATGTTAATAGGGTTAATAAAATAATGCATGTCACTTCCTAAGCGTTAAAAAAATATTCTCTGAAGTACTCTTATCACATATTTGTGTCCCATCTTGGTTAGAAACACCTATGTCCTATAACCCCCCATGCTTCTATCTCAAGTGAGACTTCTCCTACTTCGCAGGTGTTTCTGAAAGGGACGGTAGTCGGGGTTTTGTTGGTGCACTGTTAAGCGTTGAACCCTGGGTCTACCTCTGTGCAAAAAAATGGTTCCATTGGCGGGACCTGAAACTGTGATTGCTGGGAACTGAAGTAAAGAAAAAGTGAATCTCTATGTGTAGATCTATTGTTGAAGTGCACAGTACTCTACTTCACTTGCGAAGCTTTGTTAGAAGGAAGTAAGTTGTTCTGAAGAAAAGAGGTAAGATCCTAAAAGAATCAATATTTGTTCTTTGGTAAGAGAAAGATAAGAGAAACTTTTTGTTTTGAAAGCATGGACTTACGTATGTTTAATAGAATATGTCCCAGTCTGAAGGCTAGGGTGAAGTTGAAAGAAAGAGTTGATTTGAGTAAATTTAATGGAAATGAAGAAAGATATTTTATTCTTATGCATAGAAATAGTTTTTGGACTAATAAGTGGATGCAGGAACCTAGAATTGTTTTTTGCATATTGCAGGTCCAACACTATGATCCTAGGGGAAGTGTGCAGTACATAAAAGATTGAGGAACATTTAAAATAAAAAAAGGATTGACTTGTGTTATAATTGCAGAAGTTTGGGACATCTTTC
The DNA here is from genome assembly GCA_000966675.3 of Picea glauca. Lineage (NCBI taxonomy): Eukaryota > Viridiplantae > Streptophyta > Pinopsida > Pinales > Pinaceae > Picea > Picea glauca. The sequence continues at coordinate 124,088 of JZKD02S0930449.1, forward strand.
TAAGGAATTTCCTGAGGTAGGCCCTATTTGTATTTTTTGTAAGGTTGTTATTCATGAGGTTTATGATTATCCTAGATGAAATCCATCACTTCCCCCTGGGTATAAATATTTGAATACTTCCATTGCTAATCCCGCCCAGAATCCGACCGGTGGGTCAAATCATTTTATTCCACCTCGGTACAATACTGCTACTGGTTTTTTTCCTACACCTACCCAGGTTCTCTTCGGAGGGCCATACATTCATCCTCCACCTTCACCTAGAGGAACCAATCATCCAAGCCCTAGCATATTCAATCCAGTTGGAGGCACAAGTCATTTTGTCTCTTTTGGTTTTCAGATTCCTATTGGTGGTCAACCTCAAGTTGAAGGTCAAACTCAACTCTGGGGGGAAATCTCGAGTTGGGGGGCAACTTCAAGTTCGGGGGCAACTTCAAGTTGGGGGGAAACCTCAAGTTGGAGGAAATAACCCAGTTTATGGAAAAAATAACCTTTGTTACCATATCAACCTTGGAATATCCTTTCGAAGGGAATCAACAAACGTCTCGGGGAAACATCCTCAAGTTAATGTTTTTTTACCCTCTAATCTCAGGAAACCGCATCCAGGTTCTATGAATCCTACTTGGGGTCCAAATTTTTAGTCTAATTCTCCTTTTCAAGGAAGCTTCCTTAACCAACCAACTTTTTTTGGATATGCAGATGAAACCCCTCCACAATTGAATCTGTCAGGACCATCTAACTATTTGCAGACTGCTTATGGTCCTACCGATATACCTACAATATTACCTCATCAAAACTACCAGTTTCCTCAAGTGAATAAACAATTTATTTTTCTTGCTACTTTGGATTTACCAGATTTATATAGGATTTTGAATGATTCTATTTTTCATTCTCCTTACTGGCTTATCATATCGACCAAATTACCATTTGACATTCCTAAGTTTGATGGTCAACCTAGAGAAGACCCAAATAATCACATCATGACATTCCATCTTTGGTGTTAATCTAACTCATTGATGGATGACTTTATAAGATTATGTATTTTCCAATGGACTCTTACGGGTTTGACGGCTAAATGGTACATCAAGTTACCAAGAGGTTTTTTTATTGAATTCAATACTCTAGACATGGCCTTATTAATGCATTACCAGTTGCCAATACGCTACAAGACAAGAACTGAAATTTTGAGTTCTTTCAAACAATCCTCTTCCACTCACATTTCTGATCATATTCATGAATGGTGGAGGAGAAGACACTTAATCAAAATTCCCGTTTCTGACTATCTATTGGCCGAGTGGTTTACTAAATCACTCATTGGTCCTATATCCCGTGATGTTTTCATGGGTGGAGTTGTCACTGAAGAGAAAGAGATTAGTCGTCCTCAGTATTTAGATCTTGTTTATTTGAAAATGGGTACTTTGTATGACTTAATCCATGATTCTCCTCGTCCTTCTACGAATCCTACCCCAACACCTCCAGTAGCTTCCCATGCTACTGATGGCGTGATTGTCACTTTTAACGTGGAGACTCGGTATAAAGAAGCCAATTACACCAATACAAAATATACTACTTATACTATACAGAACACTCCTAATCCGACTCCTTCCCCCGGTAAAACCTCTGATGTCAATTCAATTCAATCTACACCTACCGATAAAAATCAAAATAAAAATAAAGGGAAGGGTAGGAATAAGGAAGATAAAATTAATAATCCACAATATAAAAAAAACAAATCCCAACCTGTTGATGATAAATACAATATTAAGCCTCGTTATCCTTGCCTTATCTGTGGTGACAAAAATTATACAAAAGATTGTCCACGACGTGCTGAGGTTACTAAGTTCCTGCAAGGAACCAACACACCTTCTATCCCCTCCATCTTGTCACAACCTTTCCCTTCTCAACAGTAGGACCAATTGGTCATTCATGACCAAACCTTTCCCTCTACCATGTATTATGTGCTTATGTGTACTAGTGACTCCAAAACGAATGATGTTGCAATTACATATCGATCCAAATATTATTCTCCTTCAAAAGAAAAAGTGCATCATGCACCACCTCTGTTGGTTCAACCTCCTCCACCAACTTCACCTCCAAATGGTCCTCTTCATCTCGAACAATTAGGCCTAGATACAATACTCCATCCTCCTCCCAAGGGTTTTGTTCAAAATTCATCCTTTAATCCTCACACATGTGATGCCCAAAACTACAATATTGTAGAAGACCTTGTGCAAGAACCCTATTTGATGTCGGCTCTCGAAGTCCTTCAAAGTTTTCCTGCCCAACAAAAGGTGTTGTTAAATACTATTGGTGGAATTGATCCTACCGATACTAATTTTATAATATTTGACTTGGAAGATCATATTCCAAGGCTTCCTCCTCAATTAGCATTTTAGATCCAATTTGTTGTGGAAAATAAGAATATTTGTCCAACCATTATTGACGAAGAAGCCTCGACTTGTGTTATCTCCGTTACTTTTTGGAAAGCCATCGACTCTCCTTCCCTGACTGAGTCACACAATACTCTTAAACCCTTTAATGGTACAAGATTCAAACCTTATGGTGTTCTTCCTTCATTGTCTATTACATTAGAAGGTAAAGTGGCTAATGTCAAGGTTGAGGTCTTTGATGCACCACTTGATTACAACATTTTACTTGGCCATAGTTGGATTGAGTCCATGCGCACAATCGTTTCTACCCTTTTCTTTGTGTTACATTTCCCGCACCAAGGAAAGGTTATTACTGTCGATCCACTGGCCTTCTTTAATTCTAATTCATGTACTAGCAAAGTCCCTTTTATTTCAAAAACACCTCCCAGTTATGAGAATGTTGGTGTGGGTCTTCTCAAAGATTCAATGTTACTAGGTACTTTCCCCATTCCTCCACCTAATATTACTTATTATTTTGTTGCCTCGATCAATATGATATCGACTTTTGTTAGTGAATCCCCTCAGTCTTATGACCCTTGGATAGTACCTAACCGTATTGATTGCCTTTGCTATGGCAACAACATGCCTTTAAGTCCGGTGGAATTAGCTTATCAAGATATTCAATCAGACACTTTTTCCCCTCCTCTCTTTGATACATCTCTCGATCCATTTCATGTGATATTTCCTACTGACGAGATGATCATTATGGTCATGTAAATGGAAGAGACTCCATGGGATGATGGGAATTATTGTTCTATTCTCTTCCAGGCACCTGAGACCATAGAGAGTTATCAACGGATTTCGACACTGTCTACCATTGTTGTTATTTCTTTTGTTCCCGAGTCGACACATGACATTTTATATGAAGGGAACTTGAGTAATATTTCCCCTACCATCCCTCTTGACATTTTGATCAAGCCCAAAGTCATGGAAAATGTTCATATCAGTGCTTCATGTTCTGTTGATGAAGCCCGTAACTATAAATCCCTTTTCCAAGAATTATGTGACTTTTTTACCTGGAGTTACGAAAAAATGCCTGGTATTGATCCCGATATTTTTGTGCATGATATTAAGACATACCCGAACACTAAACCCATTCGGAAAATAATTAGCCCAGTGCACCCATGCAAAGCTGTTGCAATTAAGATTGAGGTTGAAAAAAATCTTAAAGTTGGTTTTATCTATCCTGTGGCTTTGACAGATTGAGTGTCCAATATTGTTCCCGTTACGAAGAAACAAGGCATGATTCATGTTTGTTTCGATTATAGGGATATAAACAAATCTTGTCCTAAAGACAATTATCCAACCCCTTTCGTTGACCAGATTGTTGATGATTGTGTTGGGAGTGAAATCTTTTCCTTGATGGATGGTTTCTCCGGCTATAATCAAATCAATATTTTACCTATGGATCAACACAATACTTCTTTTATTTTCCCTTGGGGAACGTTCTCCTATCGAAAACTACCTTTTGGTATGAAAAATGTTGGAGTGACATTTCAACGCGTCATGCATTATGCTTTTCACAATATTAAGCACAATGTACAACCCTATTTAGATGATCTACCGACGCATTCACTACATCGCCAAGATCACCTGACACATATACGGGCCATTTTCCTATGCTATCGTTATTATCGAATACGTTTGAATCCTTACAAATGTGTTTTTTGTGTGGAATCTAGACGACTTCTTGGATTTATAGTGTTGAAATATGGGATTAGGGTAGACCCCCTGGAGGTTGAGGCCATTCTTAATCTACATCCTCCTTCCACACTACACCAAATCTAGAGTTTGTAAGGGAAGGATTTTTTTTACGTCAAGTCATTCCCAATTACACTGAATTAATGAAAGGATTTACTTGGCTTCTGAAGAAAGGTTGCGATTTTGTGTGGGATGACACTACAAACAAATATTTTGAAGCTTTGAAACTCACCTTAACCCTTACACCACTATTGTTTCCACATGATTATAGTCAATATTATTTCATGTACTTAGCTGCTTTGGACTCTACCATTGCTATGGTTTAAGTCCAAGAGGATGATTCACACGATGAACATGTTGTATACTATTTGAGTTAGCATCTCATGACCACCAAAACCAAATATATACATGTGGATAAACTAGACTTGTCACTTGTTCAAGCTATTCAAATTTTTCGTCACGACATCTTATTACATAGAACCACTGTCATTTCTGATTGCAACCCCATGCAACAGATCCTTACCTGGAAATTGATGGGGGGAAAGTACTCTAAATGGATAGTTATTCTCCAGGAGTTTGATTTGGATTTTGAGCATGCCAAGTCAAAGAAATATTTGGTTTTTTTTTATTTTAAAAAACTATGGCAGAGGATTCCTTACATGATGAACCCTTCTTTATGATCAGTTCTTACGACATATGGTACATAGATATCATCATCTATCCCCAAACCTAAACTTTCTAGCCTAATGTTTCTAGTACATATCATTGTCGTATCTGATATCGATCCTTTCAATACATTATCCTTGGGGATACCCTTTACCACCATGGTATTGATTCCATCTTTCGACAATGTCTTACTTATGATGAAGCTGAAAAATATTTAAATGAATGTCACTCTAGAGCATGTGGCGGTCATATGTCTGGGTATGCCACTTACCAAAAGATATTACGAGATGGTTATTTTTGGCCTTCGTTGTTTAAGGATTGCATTACTACCATCTAGAAATGCCACACTTGTCAAACCTACAACAATGAGATTCAATCTCACCCGACTCCTCTTCACCCTGTAGTTTCCATTGGTCCATTCACCAAATGGGGCATTGAATTCATGACATGTAACCCTCACTCAGCCTAGGGACATGGATACATTATTGTAGCTATGGATTATTTCACTAAATGGTCTGAGGGGATGCCTACATTTGATAACACTGGGAAAATTGTAGTGTTATTCATATTCAATCATATCATTACTCAGTTTAGTGTCCCTCAAGTTATTGTTACTGATCATGGTAGTCATTTTTTTAATTTCATGATGTTTGAACTTACTAAGAAATTGGGTCTTCGATAGGAAAAATCAACACCTTACTATCCACAGGCCAATGGCCACGTTGAAGCAATCAACACAATTCTTACTACTATGCTTCGACAGATGGTAGGAATTCATAAGTCAAATTGGAACACTATGTTATTATTAGCATTGTGGGAAAAGTAGACATCTGTTAAGTCTTCCATGGGGTTCACACCTTTCCAGTTAGTATATGGTATCGAAGCAATTTTTTCAATTGAATGTGCGATCCCATATTTGAAACTATCTGTCAAACTTGTCCCTAACACCTCGGTTGAGGAGGAATGTCTTTTGAATTTGATGGAGTTAGAAGAAACCCGTCGTGATGTGAACTTAGTTATTGAAACTTAGAAAAATCACGTCAAAGATCAATATGAGAAGCATGTCAAACCACATGTTTTTTCTGAAGGTGATATAGTTCTTCTTTATGAGCAAGATCGTGATTTGCTAGGGGCCGGTAAATTCGAGCCTATGTGGCAGGGTCCTTATATTGTGAAATGAGTGTTGGAGAAAGGGGCTTATGAACTGGTGGATTATGATGGAATTCCTTTGAGTGAACTTAGAAATGGGCTTTACTTGAAGAAGTACTATGCTTAAGTTGTTTTGCATGAGTGTTTTGTATTTTTAGTGTATCATAGTTTTGTGTTCTTTTTTCATTTTTGGTTTCACCTTTTGGCTGCTTACCTTGCATTGTTCTTGGTTTCCAGATGTCGACGTCTTTTCTACCCTACATTGGCTTCGCTGATGGCGCTAGTCATAGTACTCAAAACTTAGCGTCTGTTTCTTGGGCAGTATATAAACCTACATATGAGTTAATCGGTCTACATGGTGTTTGCCTTGGTCATGCAACTAACAATATCGTGGAATACAGTGCAGTTATCGATTTTTTAACTGATGTTGTTTCACTTGGATTTCATCATATTATTGTATGACTTGATTCATAGTTAGTAGTACTATAGTTGAGTAACATTTATTCTATCCGAAGTCCTACTTTGTTAAGGGTATATTTATGAATTCGCCTCTTGGAATGTCATTTTGATTACATTGAATATCAACTCATTCCTAGATGTCTAAATACATTAACAAATACATTGACTAATTATGTGTTAGACGAACATTTGAGACACTTATAAAATCCAATCACACTCTGTACATAAAACAAGTAAGCCGGTAGGAGCCTTATATTAATAACGATAAACATTTACAAATTCTTTTTTTGTTTGAAGACTAAAATGTCAAAAATGTGAAGCACACGACATCATATACAACAAGAATCATGGATGTTGCTCACTATAACAAACGATTTCCCATGCTACTCTACATAGTAGTCGACCAATGGATATAGACACGCCCACTGTGTTTCATTGGTAATGCCTAAGAATGTCATCTATTGTGGCATCTGGGACATGCATGGTGAGCCCCTTCAGGTTTTTTTCTATGGCCTCAAGATCAACAACAACTACTTCGGCTACGACACCTCTCTCCCCTCATATCTAGATGGGAGATGATCTTGGTGGACGATAAGGTCCTACATTTACATTTTTGGAGATCATTTGATTCGTATTTAGACTTATAAAACACAAAAAAAAATTATATCATTAAAAATAACAAAAACATTATATGAACAAATTTTCCTTCTTATCTATATCCCCCCACTGGGAACCTTTAGGAAGAGATAGATCTGTATCTCCACAGAAATATAACCTAGAATATGCATAATCATCGACCATGAGCATTTGATTCCTCAACCATTGGAAGAAGACATCATCATACCTGATGATGTGGCCACCTCCATGTCAATCCATGAGGTCTACCCACCTCTTCATCCTTGGATCCTATGGAGTGGGTATACCCCACTCCACCTGCAAGCGTAGGGCATGGACCCATTCCAGGAAGAAGGATACCAAAATAGACCCATATCCAAATTGTTTTAACCCACCACTTATGCACTTGGTAAATTGTTTCTTCATTCTTTTTAAGACCCCTTTGCACCAGTTGAAGACTTGGGGCTCCATACACTCCAATGCATAATGAAAATGGCTCTGTAGAGACATGTGGGGATTTGTACTCCCTTCCATGCAAGTAATAGTATAGAGGATAGCCGCAAAGGAAAATCCCAGACATCCCTGATAGTGACCTTACCACTATATTTCTCGGTACCCGACACACAATGATGGTGAATGTAGTAGTTCATTGGCTCACCGCCACCCTTGCCACCTGTAAGTTTCACCCGTGAACTACAATGAGATAGTCCTATTAGGAAGTATATATCCTCGATATCTATGGTGAGTGTGTGGGAACCCACATGAAATTCCTTCTCATCCACATCCCACATGTGAACCAGGTACTCAAGTAGTCTCAACTGGGTCCTCATGCCCTGAATCTTGAAGAATTTTAGTAACCAACACTACTATAGGGCCATCATTGTTACCGGGTCATTATTGACAAAGTAATATTCCTCTTCGTTCTCTCACTTGTGCCACTCCAACATATTAACCGAGGAAATCCTTCCAAGGAACCATAAGATGAGATTAGAAACATAAATTTCTTTCCTAGGGTTTTTTTCTTGTTGGGTTCATATTTTTAAATTTTGGGCTGTGGTTGTCGTAGGCCTGTGCATTCGCATAGAGTGACATCATCTCCCCCCACCTATAGGGTCACCTGTGATGATCCTATATTGTCATAGTTCCCGATATACGATACCTGCGACGACCTCAACGCATGGGTAACCCCTAAAAATCAACCCAAAACATAAATTGAACAAATGAAAATCAATTTTAAAACCATGCAAAGATGAAGGAGAAGGAGAATACCTCTTTTGCAGAGACCATTCATGAAATGATTCCCCACACACACTCCATAATCAACAATTGAAAATTGAGGTGAAAAATGGATTTGAAGCAATATTTGGGAAAAGTTACAAATGAAATGGTAAAATGTGGTTTGTTACCTATTTTATTGACTTTTATATTTTTTCATTTGCATATTATATTATTTTATGCTTTATCCAAACCCTAAAGTCCTAACATCTTTACAAGTGGTTGATTTTCATTGATTGAAAAATTCTATAGGTGAGACGTTGGAACAAGGGTCCTCTTTTTTGTTTTGTTTTTATACATTTGTCGCATGTACAGATCCTTTTAGGGTTTTCTAGGAAAAACTTTGAGCAAGTATTATTTCTTTCTCACACTCGTGAAACCATGAGAATGTAATCAAGTAGTATTTTGTCAGTTTTTCGAACTCATAATGGTGACACAAATAACAAAACATATGGAGTATCCTTTAAGCTCTTTTCAAGCTCCCTAAAACATGAAAATATGGCCAAGCGACCTTGTTATTTTCACGCTTATAAAAGTATTTGAAGAAAACATCTGATGAGCAGTAGGTTATCACTTTTTTGGTATCGTCGGATTAATTTATGAAAAATGACCTATTGAATTTCTCTTTAAGTGTTTTTTAGACTCTCTAAAATTGAAAAACACCTGAGTTTTATTTCCTTGGACTCATTAAACAAACATCGAAAGACCTATATGGGATAGAACAACTCCTTCTTAGGGTTCTTTAAATATACTCTGAGGGACTCATCCAAAGGATGAGCTTACATTTACAGACATATGTTACCCTCCTCAAGCTTGCGTAAAAATAAAGAGGTACTCACCAAAAATGGTGGGGGAAAATTGGGAAATAAATGTGTCTCTATATTTATGTTACTGGAAGTAATAGTCGCTCTTCAACATGACACCCCCTTTTCATCATTATATTTGGATTGAGAAATCCATTTGTCTCTCTTTTGACCATCCACAAGTCCATATGTTGGGTCCTTCTTGAGTCGATGTTGCCAATAGCATTATCATGTCATTGATATGTTCAAGAGAAGTTCAACCCAAACAAGCCCTCTATCAAGTCAACCATCTGCAGTTATAAATTTTCTACCATGTCGGCCTTCCCTGAGCCAGTTTTGAATCACTTCATACTCTGATCTACCTTAAATATGTTATATATTTTGTGTCATTGATGGGGGATACATAAAGGACCTCCTACGATGAGTCTTTTCCTATTGAATTCAACACATTATCCGAGAACAAGACTTAGAAATCATTTAGTACCTTAGAACCTGCATGCCTCAATTGCAGGTTACTTCACTTCCAACAGTGGGTTCACATCATTGACCCCTGATTGGGAGATTCCATCAAGTGTTTGACTTCAACTCATTTATTTACATTCGTTGGATTGTACTAGGGTACCTTGGGAGTCATTGACATCAACGGTGATTTCCCTCACACTTGTTAACGATTTTCATTATTGATTGGTAATCAAGTGGTTTCTTCCATGTTCGACTTCGACACCTATAATCACATGGTTAGATTCGTACTAAAGGATGATGTAAATGAAGACCCTAGATATCATCATTTTGATCCAGGTTGCGATGGAGTATTCATGAATTAGTACTAACACATAGATCCACTGTGTATGTCTTGCGGCTATGTCCAAAATTTGAATTCTTTAGAGCATATATCCACAGTGTATTCATGGTGGCTATGTCGATTAGTGATGACATGGATCCATAGTGTATATTTAATGGCCAAGACTCACTTGAAATTCAAAATACATTTGTAATCTTAGTATGGGAATGCCTACCTTAGTCAATGGTATATTATTATGCAAATGCTTGATTGTTTGCAGGTTCCCGATCGATGTGCTCCTTGTTCGACATACACATTCTACAAAGTATTTCGGTTGTCACGAGTTCCAGCTTCATACTTTGGGGGGAATTCTGTTACACATTATTTTGATCACCTCAGTGATCGCCTGACAACATGTGTTCATGTTCCCTAAAAATATTAAAAGAGTCTTTCTCCATGAGAAAAGTGATTTTCTTTCCTTTCTCAAAAACCATATCAAGGAAGTTCGTTGCACCCTACAATATGCATGGGGTGTGATGATGCATGATCATCATACCCTGCACTAGAGATATATTGTGACGTCTCCACAAGCTTCATGTGCATAGGGTGTGACGATGCTAAAATCTAAGGAAAAGTCAAACTTCACGAATGTTCTAGAAGGGACTCTTCTAGAAGATGAGGTGGCCTCCAATCGGTTTGGATCTTACTCACTTTTCTGATTTGGTGGGATCATCCTAATCTCCCCATACATCTCTCTTTCACACTATATAAGGAGGGATATCTCATGGAAAAGGATAAGGTTGAATAGGCTAATATTTGTATGAAGAGTTCTACTTTAGATTATTATTGAGAGATTTTCTTTAGTTCTACAAGCTACATGGTGGATCTTCTTCATTCAAAGGATTTGGAGCAAAGGTTTGTATGTTAGAGAAAAGGGCCATTGAAATGGGACCTTGTGACATCAAGGCTTTGGTTGTATTCTCCACTTTATATTTAATATGATACAACAATATGTTTTTTTCCCATAAAATCAATCTTGTTTTATTGTATGATTCCTTGATCACATACATTGGTTTTTGTTGAGTATACTTTGTTGTTCTGACTTGGTTGCCTGGTGTTATTTTGTAGGTTCAATACTGGATGAGCTTTAAAATGGAGCGAGGATGACGACGACAAGAGGAAACAACATTTAAAAGGTATGTTTTCTATCTCTTTTTAGCTAGTAAACTCAATAATTAAAGCCTACGGAAAGTCTTATATATTGTTCGGTTTTGTTCTAGTTTCGGGTGAAACTAGGGAGATATATGTGTGTCTGTACTTACCAATTAGTCCAATAACACCTCTTATGACACTCCTTCCAAAGGAAACAATCCTTGCATTGGAACATTCTATCTTAGAAAGGGGTTTCCCTTGATGATATCCCTTATGAAGAGAATGACCCTTGCGTGGGATTCCATTGATATTGGAAGGGGTTTCCCTTTGTCGGAATTCTATATGAAGGAAAAAATTACTCCTAAAACCACCATACAATGTGAATGGGTTTAAATAAGATGGTATGCTAGAAGATTGAAATTTCCTTCCCATAGGTATGCCCCATCCTGTGAAGGGATTAGGGATGGAAGACATAAAAGGATCGCTTCTGAGAGAGGGGAATAATGAAGGAATCTGACCTCCACCCAAAATAAAATCCTAGAATGGAATGGAAGAACTCCCTATACAAACATTAGTATCTTGGGAAATTGATACAGAACTAGTGGATATGTTTTGCATGCTCATCGAAGACATACAAAATGAAAATTTGTTAGACATGAAAGGTAGTGACAAGGCCATACTCAAAGGTTTAGTGGACTGGACTATCAACAACGTGAAGTTGTTGATTGATGTAGCTATCATGGATTGAACCATGTTAGTTTTTTGGCTAGATATACAAGGAGGACAAATTCCTCTTGTTACAATTGTGTACATGGGGGTTACAGGAGACCCCAACCTAGACACTTCTAAATTTTCTTCCACTACGACCCACCAAAGAGGGAAATTGTTAATGAAGTACAACCTCATAGTCGAAATTCACAAACCAAATAGATTGTTAGATCAGGTTAATGGAGGATTGAGTGGAAAAATGAAACCTTCGGCTTCGATATCTGATATGAGTGTAACCTTTGAAGAAGAAGCATTATTTTATGTGCACTCTATTTCTATGATCTCAAGGGGACCAGTTGGTATGAAATCATTGGCTTGATCGAGTTGACACCTCAAGGGAGGAAGTGGAGAATTCACTTCAATCGATGGAAGCCCTTGACCTCTCCTAGATCAACAAAGTGGTTAAAAAATCACTTTAAATCAAAGAATAAATGTCACTACCAACATACTTACCTAAGTAGCCTACGATTGTAGAACGCACCACTAAAAAAATCCGAAGGAAAAAAAAATCACAAACAACATTGGAAATATTCTGAATCAGGTGGATTGAGGACCTTCTAGACAAAGGAATGGGTTGATGAAGTCTTGTGAATGAATGAACGAAGGGGTGAGAAGAAGTTGCCACAATATCCACTTACCAACCCTCTCCTATGAAGGTAATATTTCTTCCCGGGGAGCCCTCCAATGGTACTGAAAAGTGTGATACAATGCCTGCCTCAGGTACCATGGGAAACCCCTCGTAGTCACCTCTCAGATACCTAGGAAAATAAAATAAGGATACCAAATGACAGTCAACATTTGGGGCCAGAGTTGAGAGTCGAGATTAAACATATTAGAAGGGTAACAAGTTCTGAATCCTCGAAAGAATCAACTCTCATGGAGGTAAGGGAACTGGAGAAACCCCCAAAATACGATCTCTCTGCTACGTTTAGTCAAACTTTGAAGGGGTTATCTCCTTGGATCTTCCTCATGTGACCTTGTTTTTAGCTCATATGTTAGAAGATTCTCCCAACTATAATTATACTAAAATTGGATTTTGACTCTCATTATATCAAAATCATATGTTATTTTTTCAGCCTTGGAGAATTAACTCTCCAACCTAAACCAAGGCCTTAGCCTAAACTAGTTTGTTTAGCCTAGAAAATGAATTTTTTTATAAATTTTAATTAAACGTTCATTTTACAAAGGAATTTATTTACTCAAAAGGGTAAAGGGTGAAATTGAATGGTGTTTTGGATGACTCAATAGAAAAACACTTAATAACATAAATGAAAAATGCAGTTCTTCACTAAAACTATGAGTGTAAAACGCTTCATAATTAAAAGAAAACTATTTTATATTTTATGTGAAAGGAATGGAACCTTTTGATTTAGATGCACTACTGATGCAACTTTAGAATTCAAGACAACTAAAAATATTTTGGAATTTTTTTTGTCAAAACTATGCAAAAAAAATATTTTTCTTTTCAAATATATAAAATGCAATCTGAAAACTAACAAGCACTATGAAAGAAGAAAGAACACTATACAAGTTTTTCTTTCCACTGAAACAATTAAAAGGACTAAAAAATAACAACATCGTATACTTTCTATAAATATTTTTTCTTTTTCTTATTGAAAAGGGCAAAGGAATAAGAAATATTTGGAAAACAAACTTTCTCCTTAAAACAAGCAAGAAACAACAAAAGAGAAGATAAAAAAGAAACCAGACCTATAAATATTTTCCAAAAATGGAATTAAAATCTACCCTTGAACAAATATCTCATAAAATAACTTCTTAAACTACCCTCAAAAACTTGAAAATGATCCAATAGAGGAAATGCAAAGAAATATTTTGTTTTCTTTATAAAATCCAAACCAAACTTATACAAGACTCAACAAACAACGACAAAAGAATCTTAATGGCCTCAAATGAGAACCAAGACACCTGGCCAAACAACCTCAAAACAAAAATATTTAAAAAAAAACATTTCCTAGGATGATGTATGTGCCTTTTCACAAGGATACCTTCCTACACGCAATTGTATACATTGGTAGGCGCATATATGTACATGACTATGGTAACTACAGGATGCATATATATTCCAAAAATCTCAAAAAGAGAAGGAAGGAGGGAACTTAAATGGATCAAATTAAAAAGGGAAAGACTATAATGATTGTAAAATACTAATCTAAATACCAAGCAACAATCTAAGGAAAAATAAAAGAAAATAAACTAGGTAAACACAACAACGAAGCCCAAAACATGCCCACTAGGGAAAATTCCCCAGTATGGTCGCCAGTTCTAATTTCAAGGAAAATACATTATAGTAGTGGGATTATTGTAGTATACCAATGAACATGCAATAATCAAATTCTACAAATAACACCAAGAAAATACATAATAACCAAATTTCAAAGAAATAAATAACTATTGGGAGAAAGAGAAAAATTGACTCACTAGGAGTCCAACGATTGATGTCATTCCTGATTGACGGAGTCCTTTCACTACTTTCCAATTCTCTCACTGCAACCTAAAATAACCTTAAACAAACAAACCTATATTGATAGGTAGTTATACTAATAAATACCCATTAGTTCTATAAAAAGTAATGGAAAAAAATATCAATTAGTATTCACTGAAGAATATACAAAAGCATTGTAAATATAAACAATAACAACACAATACATTTTGAACGAATGAGTTTATGTATTATTACTAAGAAACAATTAGGTGTTTACAAATTTTTACCTTTCCAATCGAGTGTTACACTGTCGAAAGAGATCCTATATTCCTCCACCTCAGCGCCTGCTATAAGGATTGGTTCTCACACATAATTCACCATGGACCGAAAGAGAATATTTGGTAGAATCTTGGTTAGATAGGTTGGTGATTAGATAGAGGTTGGAAACAAGGGTTTCCAGGTCAAAAAACCAACAAAAAATGGATATATATGGGCATACAGACTCGATGGGGATTTCTAGATAGGTGTTTTCTCAAATGTGCAAATTATCATTACCTTTCACCATAAGGAAAATTCTCCTTTTATATTGTCTCTAGTTGATTATAGACAATTGAGTATGGGTAAAAAGAGTTAAGAATATAACCAAACTCATGAGTCATATTTTAATTTGGCATAATTTTATCTTATTATGCATTTATTAGCATGTACATGACTTTCCCTTAACGATATCACGTGTACACGGATTACATAGCTGTCAGGGTGTGTACATCCTCCCAAAAAATATTTTTCAGAAGGACTCAAGGAGATATGGGGAATAGTTGTCTCTAAGGAGGATAGGGATACGGAGAATAAGAGAATCAATTCATCAGAGATGGAAATTGATACTATAACAATTATGGATTCTGTGTAGTCGCCCCATAAGATACCAAGTTTCCCATTCAATCCATTTCATATTTCCTTGATCACAAAAGCATCAATCCATTTTGTATTTCCTTGAGCACATAACCTTTTAATTAGTTTATGTGTTGAGGAATAAAGTTAATCAATCATGAAAAGACTTCTCATAGAAATTTTCACCATTCAAACAATCAAATACAAATGAAATTGAATCATTTACCATTTTGTATATAAGACAAAATGTCAAGTGAGAAATGATCATGTTTTCACTACAAGGAGAACACCTTCTAGCAGAGGTTTTTAGTGTAACAAAATTTGGAAAATTATTAAAAACAACCTCCGCTACAACCTCCTTTATTGGCTACATATAATTTAGTGGGTGTTCTATATAACTAAAAACAATTGGGAGGGTAGAGGTTGTATTAGAGGTTTTTTTTTCGGTTTGTTTCTTGTCAAAATGCACCAGCGAGGTATTTAACAACTCACACCAATATATTAATATAATAAAACACACTAGTACAATAATATAATAAAAAACACCCTAGACCTAAATATAATAAAAATCCTCCTAGTGTGTTTCTACACCGTGGAACATATCAGAACATCGTGGAACATATCTACTTACAATTTGTTGAATTAAAATTCCATTCTTCAAAAATACTCACAACCCATACTTAACAAATTTTTTATCAATTCATGGGTTGGTCCTCTTTGTATGTTATAACCTAGTAGAAGGCATCCATGGATAACTATAAATTAATTATTTAAATATAAAGTTCACAACAAACATGAAATCTTAGGAAAGGCCAAAAGCATAAATATGCATGAAGTTTACGATCAATTGTTTTATCCCTCACCATATTGTATTATGTGATTAATAGATTCTATTTTTTTTTCTTTTATGCAACAAAACAATTGAAAATTAGTATTTCACAAGATACTTAAATTCAATGTACATAAAATAATAAAAAAAATGATTGCATACCTTTGATGCACATTGTAGTTCGGATGGCTCCTCTTGCGATGAAATTATGTTAATTTCTTTTAACATCTTCTTCTACACCTTTTTGGACATCCCTATTGGCATGCTTTTGTTTTCCCCTTGTTTCTCCGTTGGAATTTTCAAAATCTGTCTACAAAAAAAAAGATAAAAAATTATTATTAAAAATATATATATCCTAGTGTGTATAATAATATAATTCGCATCAGGGTGTCAACAATATTTATACACACTAGCATGTCACACATAGATGTACACATCGGTATAGTATAATAGTGTTGTTTTGAAATTCAAAAGTTTTACAACTTTTTGTCTTCAGCCGATGCTTTATGAATCAAGAAAAGCACATATTACTAAGTACTATTTATTACACATCCTAGAGCACTAAATAAATTTAATAAATGGCGATTACCATATAAAAATAGTGATTTTTCCATTTCAAACTCAATGGTGCAGTTTGTAAACAATATTCCCCAATGTGTGTTTCATTAAAACACGTAGCACCGACTGCGAAAATGATTTTTAATAATATTTCAAATTTAAATAAAGAGGTGTTGTTTACAAAAAAATACTCTCCAGTGCACTTACTATGTATATAGTGCAAAAATCACTGCAAAGGAATTTTTAAAAATAAAAATAAAAACCTGACAACGACATGAATATTTAGGATCCAATGCAATGAGTGGTTTCATTGCAACATATATGAAATGTCCAAATATAAATAACCAAACCCTATAAAGAAATTGTTCTTAAAAAAACTTATTCTTGTGAAATATAGATGGAGAAAGAAAAAAAATAGTGAGAAAATTAGGGCTTCCAATACTGAAGGTAACTATGAAACCCCTTTTTTGTTTGGGAATGCACTGAAAATTGATTGAATCAAATAGGAGAATGATCAAGATGATTAATAAAATGGAATAATATACCTAAATTTCACCTCCGCATATTTCTATGTGATCTACAATACTCCCCATTGAATTTGGCTCTTCAAAAAAAATCCACCCAATCTTTGCTAATGAATATATGTTGCACAAATATCCTCTCTAAAATTTGGAAAATGATAAAACAATGAATAGGGTTTTCCTTTATAAACAAGAAAACTCAAATTCCCGCTCATTGTTTTGTTGTACATTTCGGCGCATTGATGATAAACGCATGTGTTGTTATGTTTCTTCAAAAGTTATATTTTTTGGTACGCTCTGTCATTCTTAGTGCACTAGTGTGCTATGCATAACAAATTGATCGATAGTTTGAAACACACCGGTGCTACGTGCAATTAATAATGCACCAGGGAAATTTGTAAGTAATAATGCACTATAAGACAGTTAAATTTGCATAATGCAAATGAAAACATCCATATATAAATTTTGCATAGGTTTTTCTTTATGGAGACAATAAAGAAGGTTTTTCTTTAGTGATTATATCAATTAAACACACTGATGTGTTTTGTTTTTACATATTCACTAATACATTTTAAAATGATAAAGCATAGTGGTGGGGGAGAGAGACGGGGGGGGGAGCGAATGGGATATAGTGAGTGAGAAAGGGTTGGTGATATAGATTGAGGGGAAGAGAGGGGTAGATGCAAGAGAGTGGGGGTGTCGAGGGGGATATAGGGAGAGAAGGGAAGGGAAGGAGGAAGAGAATGAGAGAGGGGTTGAGAATCAAGTTAAGATTTTCTATGTTCGAGGAGGAAAGTTTCAGAGATTGAGTAACATTTTTAGATTTTGTAAAGCCAGATTGAAATTTCTTGGATATCTAGGTAAAAATAAATAATGATATTGTAGAATTTTTTTTTTTTTTTAAGTGTGTTGTCAAGTTATAAAATTTATTCAAAGTTATTTTTGAAGTTAGATTGTTCTATAATATCCAAGATGATGGGTTTTGGCTCAAATGGAGGAATAAAAGAATTATAATATCAAATGGTCAATTCTTCAGATTCTAGCATTGCCTCATTTTGTATATTTGGAACTCCTTCAAGTTATCTCATGCCGATTGTAGCACGTCTAGACTTTATTGATAATTCATTTATCTCATTGAATTTGTGTTATGTAATGTAGGTGTAGTTTAATAATTGTTCAGTGAATTTTTAGGATAAAGATTCATGATCGACTTCAGATTCTCAAGATAATATCGTGGTCCCAAAATTCCACAAGAGCTTATTAAGAGAAATATACCACCAGAATTTGTTTTCTAGCAGGAAAATCCCCCTATAACTATACATGAGTTTAGCATATAAACAGAGCGAACGACCTCCCAAAAGTAAATCTAGTTTCTACACTACCCCAAACATACCAAAATAGACGAGCAAAAATAAGTGGAAGAGAAGACCGGTAAGTGTACCTTTTATCCAACATTTGGTGATGGTCTCCTCAAGCTCTATACCTCCAAAGACTGCAAGTCTCCTCCCAAAGCTAACATGCATCCAAGACTAGGAAAACAAAGATACAAGCATGCTATTTATATTCATGAATTAGGGTTAGAAATCAAATTTTGTGTATAAATAAAAAAAAATACATCAAACATCATCATTTGGGATAGGGAAAAGAGATTTTTTTATTCATTAAACAAAGGCTGAAACTTACAATCCTTGTCGACCATCGTTGCACGATCCTGGTCCAAGACCCTCTTTACAATGCTCCAAGTGCACCTTCAATAAACCTCTTCTCACAATGTACTAATCACCTCAAGGAAATGATTGAATGGAAGAAAAGGGGTTGAAGAGGGAATGCTGAGGAAGTAACTCACAAAACTTTGCAAATGCTTGGGCAAGGAAGGAAAGTGAAATTGGGAGAGTTTCACCATTCTTATGCTTGGTTGTGAAATGAGACCCCAAAACCTCCTTTTATATGAAAAAAGGATGGTTAGTCAGTTTTGGAATGGGCTATAGCAGGTGAATTGATTGGGAAACCTCCAATAGCCCGTAAATTCCACTAAATTTCTTACAATTTTTATTTTTTTCAACTTTTGGAGGTTTACACGGGATGTGTATTGTGTAGAAAGTGTATGTACATGGGTTGTATATCATGCAACAAATGTATGTACATGGGAAGTAGTGGTGTAGGGTGCGTACATGCTCTAAAAACTGGTTCCTTAAGTAGAGCTCCTCATTGATTTGGCAAATTATGCAAGTAAGAAGGTCAATGTCATGTATGCATGAATAGGGAATTTTATGGAGATAACAGATTACCCCTAATGTACGAGGTCATAATAGAAACTGATGGCCAAAATAAATTACAACATCTTCACCAATGCACAAAATCGAGTGAGCCCAGGACCATAGTTTGGGAGGTTCCATCTACAAAACAACAATTGCCTCTCTGAGGCAGGCATACCTATGCTTGAGATGAACTAAATCATGTATTCCAATAAAATGCACTATAGATCCATGTCATATAAATATAGAAAGTGTAGCCATTATCAATACACAATGGATCTACATCTCAAAATCAGTCGAAGAAATACAAGTACAATATGCATCTTCAAGAAGCTAGTGACACTTGTGGCTAGAGATGAAGTCTTCATAGCTATAGAAACAACTTCAATATATTCAAAAATAGGGTAGGATTATAATGGGAGTGTAATACTCACTAATCTGAGGTATTTGAAAATCCTTTGGGAAAATACTGGAGGATCTCGATGATCAGGCAGAGAACTTCATCGATTTCGAATCTGGACTTAACTAGACTCTTGGGATGGTGGACATATGAAATTCAAGAGACAAACTGCAGAAAGGCTGACTCAAGTTGGGTAAAAATTCCCTTGGAAAAAAGCACGAAAGATGATCAAACTCAGGAAACAAGAAATTGACATAAGCTTGTGATGCAGTAGGAAACATAAACTCTCCATATGTTTGGAAGAGTAACCAAACGGAGGAGGACATAACTATATGTAGCGAGAAAAACTTCCTAAGGTCATACTAGATCCAAATTCTTGACAAACAAATGAAAGGATGTGCTTTGTCCAAGGTTGACTATCTTTGCTGCCGAAAAAAAGAATATATATTTCTCGTCCCCTCTTTTTGGAATATTTGATTTTTTTTTCTTTTTCAATTTTTAAATATTTTGAAAAAGAATAAAATAATGATACATTAAAAAGGAGGAATGAGTTTCACGACATGCAAATTGGTTCCAAGCACATGGAACATACTAATGCTCATGGAAATGAGACATGTGCAAGATAAGGACAATCATGGAAAATTCCTCCATGGGTCAAGGTGTCAGGTCATAGAGGAAAGAAGTGTTGCAAGGCTTGTGTATAAGGAATGATTTCAAAGGTTTACTTGCGAGCAACATGGAGCCTTCATTAGGCCAAATACACAAAGATGAGACCAACAATTCAATTAAGAAAGAGACACTGAGACCCTTTCTATGTAATTTTTTACAAGCCCAAAGAAGGTAAGCTCGGTAGTTTTTTCACATTTAGAGAGTCTGAATAAATGAAAAAGAAGACTCCAGGGAGTACCTTTTTCAGAGTTAGTCTAGTTGGTTCAAAAAAAGGGTTAAACTTGCACCGAAAAGATGTATGTTCAAAACAATTTTAACGAGTGTGACAAAGAAAAGATCACTCGACAATATTTTCAATTTTAAGGAGTCTGAAAAGAGCTTAACTATGGACTCACAACCTTTTTATGAGTTTAGTCTCCTTAGCCCCCGAAAATGTATAAAAGTGACCGAGGAGAACTCTCTCGGCGAGATGAATCTCTTGAGGTATACCTTTTTTCATATAATCTACTGGATGGAAAAAGGATTAAACTCATGCTAGTAGATGTTATTCTGGACCAATTTAATGAGTGTGAAGGAACAAGGTCACTCGATGATATTTTCAATTTTAGAGAGTCTGAAAAGAGCCTAACTATGGACTCTGAGGGGGTTCCTTTTTCGTAAGTAATCTCCAAGGCCTAAAAAAGGTGATAAACCAAAACCAAGGAGAGTGTTCCTTTTTCAAAGATTTAGTCCCTCGGGCTAGAAAAAGGGTTAAACTGATACATGAGAATACTCTACCAGTGAATCTGAATGTAAAAGAGGTAAATTACCACCAAACAAATGTGCCTTCAAATTTGAGTATGACGAGCGTGAAGGGAAACAAGATTTCTCGACAATTTTTTCATTTTTAGAGAGTCTGAATAGGGCTTAAACAAGACTCCATGGGGGCACTTTTCTCAAGTAATCCAGACGAGATCAACAAGAATAAATACAATCTTGTTGGATGTTTCTTTCGAATTTCAAAGCGAGCTTGAAAGACAACAAAGCATGCTCATTAGGGAGTCCCAAGGGTAAGGCATAGGATGATGATGAACAAAATATTGAGTCTTCATTATGTAATCATGATAGGACTAATAAGGAATCCCAAGCCTATATTCATAGCTAACAGGATGGATGCCAAAAATGCAGCAAAGGATCTACCTAGGGAATCAATGTAAAGGTAGGATCTACCACAAAATTACAACACTTATAAAACAACAATGAAGGACAACACTTATAAAACAACAATGAAGGACAACACTTATAAAACAACAATGAAGTTTTTGTGTCACACTTTGATGGGGTCGATCCTATGGAAAAGTGGAAAAGACAACGAGATGCGGAAAGTGGGAATGAAATCCTAACTTACATGCAAAAGTTGGAAAAAATGAATTTTACCAAAGGATGCCAAAAAAATGTAACCAATCCCCAAAAAATTACCAAACCGAAAGGAGGAAAGTACTGAAACGACTAATAGAAAACTCAGAAGTGAATTCGAATAACCACGAAGCCAGTAAAAAAAATGACAAAGGGGACCAAAAAGGGGCAAAAAGGGCCAAAATATTCTATAAATAGAAGTGGACAACTCATTTTTACCATTGCAAATTGAAAATCAACCAAAAGGTAAAAAAAACCCTTTTCTAAAAGAGTGGATTCCAAGAGCTAAAGTGGACGAAATGACCTTCTGATTGGACCAAGTAAGTACAAAACACCCATGCTTGCATTTCAATTCTTCCTTTTTTTTTTAATATTTATTTTGGAGGGGGAACACTCTTGTAAAAAGAGTGGCCCTTCATGTACGTGGGTTATCCAAGGCCAACCCAAGTATGTTCTTGGGTAGAATACCAAACAACCCACGTACATACACGATTGTGTAAAAAACATCCTGCGTACAACCTCTTTTACCTTGAAAAAAGAAAAGTAAGCATTAATCCCTCTCTACTTTTGTCATGTAACATGATGTATGTTCGCTGGAGAGAGTGAAATCATGAGGAACTTGACGTCTTGTTTGAGGAGGAACTTGTGGCCATCACTGCATTGAAACACTACAGATTATGGAAGTTCTTCTAGTGTCCATTTATGAGGGCACAATCAAGGTTTCTCAATGCTCTTACGGAGTATTGGCATATTGATGCTGAGGCATTCATGCTAGAGAGTAAATCACTGATCCCAACCACCGAGGATATATTCTTTCTGACTGGCCTCTCGATAAGTGGGGAACCGATCAACTTGAGGACTTTTCCTCCATGGCCTTTTAACATTTAGGACTACATCATGATGTACTGTAAGGTTGTCACTGAGAAGGTAGGTTCTCAAGTTCCTATCCAAAAGATAAAAAACCTATATTTACGAGTGATCTTAGTTTTGATCGGGAAGATTATTGAGTCCACGACACTTCATCAGGTATCACATGCACATATGAATTTTGTTATTCAATTATTGGAGGAAACCATTTTTTACTGGAGTACCACCATGCTTGTATGCATGAAGAAACAACTTACAGAGTGTCGACGACGTACCAACAAGAACTTTAGGTTTGGTACTATTCTATGTTCCTTCTTCTTTGAGAGGGTGCCCAGTATTAGTCCCAGAGAGATGGTATGGGGGCATGTAGCCTCCTTCCCAGTAGTGAGCAGGTAGCTAGCTCTGTTGCCTAGACAGGGTGGAGGGAGGAAAATAGAGGCCTTCCATGACAATTGTTTTCACTGGTGGGCATGTCAGATCTCAGTGATCAAGGATTACCCCTATGCAATGATCAACTTCATCAAAGACCCAAAAATGCATGTTCCTCTTGACGAGGAGTGTGGTGAGATAGGTAACATATATTTTTAAATTTTATTAAATTTTTTGTTTTCATATATATCCTTTTTATGTGTGTATAGAGTATTGACTTGTCAATCTGTTATGTACAAATGTGGGGTCTATTCAACCATAAAAATTCTCCAATACTCGACGTTTTCCTTGACATGAGGTAGGACCAACAATGACAAGAGGACTAGTAGCCGCAAGAGGACCCATAGCTGGAGAGGCTGACAGATTTTTGCGATGAGTGGAGAAAAACCTCACCTCACCCACTCATGTCATTTCTATGGCTGAGATCTAGGCTATCCCCGCGGCTATGCAACCACTTGTAGTAGGGGTGCCTCAGACTTGGGTCCAACTATTCTGGAGTCTTGCAAATGCCATTGTACATTATAGAAAGGCCAATAGGCCTCGTCCTTAGATAGTTCTAGACCATTTATGTGCCAAGGGAACCTTTTGTACTATATGTTATTTTTTAGGGCGTAATCCCAATGATGTAGATTGACAAATTTTTAGGTTTTCATGCCCACTTATGTAACCATAAAACTATTTTTTTAACACAAATATATATATATATATATATATATATATATATATAAATATTTCTTGTCTTATGGATAACATTTTTACAAATGTATTTACATTTGTTTGTGCATGATTTTCTTTTTATATGTGAGAAACATGCCAATCTAAAACTTGATTACCTAGAGTATCTGTTAGATGATTAAATCTCCTAGGAACATGGATATACGTAATGTAATCAAAATACCATTCCAAGAGATGTACCCTAAGGAATCGTCGGTGCGGAGTGGGATCATAAACACGGAAAACCCCATTTAACTGGGACACAACCAACTGAGCATCTAGGTAGACCCAGAGGTGAGAAATTCCATCTGACAAAGCATTAGGAAGCATTTCTATCACTTTGTTTTACTCGACAACATTCTTTGTAGCGTCACCTAGAAAAATTCCTTTGAAAGATAACAACTGGCCTCCAGGTGTTAAAATCACCTAAGATGCTAAAGAAAGCCTCCTAGTGTGTCAGTTAGAGTCGTCTTCGAATGATTCACTTGACATCTGCCATAGTGAAAAATAAGACATAAATAACTACACGTCCACATGAAAAAAAGACAAAAAATGTATAAGAGACTATACATATATACAATAAGTCACCCAGGTGACCAATATAAGAGTAGTACTTCTTAAGGTATATCCCATTTCTAGGCTCCGCCAAAAAATTTCCCTCTAATTCAACCAGACGGTAAGCACCACTCTCTAAGACCTAATTCAAAATGAATGGTCTGAACCACATGAGTTTGAACTTTCCTACTCGAGGGAATATTTGTCTTGATCATAGACCAGGACAAGATTGCCTTGGGAGAAAAATTGAGGAAAAATGCATCGATCATACTAAAACTTGACTCATTTCTTATGAGCCTCATTCAATAAATTCCTGTCAAGATGCTCCTCATCAAGGTTCTCAAGATATAGAATGCGCTCCTCAAGAGCTGAAGTGTATGGTAGTAATTCCACTGCCAACTTTAAAGAAGAAATCTAAAATTCAATAGGTAATCCTGCTTCCATCCCATATACAAGTTGAGATGGTGAAAAACTAGTGGCAGTATTTACAGACGTCTGATAGGCCCATAACATTGAATACAAAATCAAATTCCAATTCGACTTGGCATAATTGATCGCCCACTGAAGAATAGTCTTGAGAGACTTAATCACAACTTCAACCTGACCATTCTCTTGTGGGCAGTATGGTGATGAATGTTCATGTTTGAACCCGAGATTTGACTTTAATTCAGTCATCATTTTGTTCCAGAAGTGACTGTCATGATCAGTGACAATATCCTTCGGGATACCGAACCTTGATACTATATGATTAAAGATGAAAAGAGTCACAGTTTCTCCATCATTTCTAAACATTAACATAGCTTCGACCCACTTCATGAAGTAGTCTACTTATACGATAATGTAATGATGCCCCCTGGATGAAGTCAGGTGACATGTAGTAAAATCAATCCCCCACTTGGTAAAAGGACCAACAACAATGACCGAAAACATAGGAGTAGGATGTGCCCGCATCTTTCGATAGAATATCTGACATGGGTGGCACTTCTTGACTGCCTCTGCATAATCCTTGATTAATGAGGGCCATAAGTAACCTCCACATAGAATACTCTGGGTTGTTTCCAACCCATGAAAATGACCACCACGAGCTCCACTGTGATTGTCGTTCAAAATAAGCTCTTCTTATTCATGGGTAAGACATCACTGAAGAATGCAATCTACACCTTGATGATACACCGTGTCATCGAGGATAAGATAGTGGTACACCTAATGTCAAATTATTCGATGCTCATCATAAGAAGAATAAGGGGGGCACTTACAATTATGGATATACACAATTATATCTCCATACAAAGGGTCTGATGATGCAATTAGAAAAATATCTCCATTAATAGGTGATTCTTTGGGCACGATATCACTAGACTTGACCGATACTTCTGAAATGAGTTCGAAAAAGACCATTGACTTTTTGGATTTCGCAGAAACAAAATCTAAGTCGAAATCCTACAAGATTACTATCCATATACTGATCTTTCCACCAATGACCCATCGTGAATCCGAATGTAGTGATGGAATCATTGGACAACATGGATAGTTTCCAAAGAAATTTTCTCAAAATGAGAGTACTTGAGTTCCAATAAAACCAGGCCTTAGATAAGATAATATGTAACGTTCTCTTTGAGAATATCATTTTCTTAAAACAAGACTATGCTGATGGTCGATTCCGCAGCAGCTAGATACAACAATAAATATCGGTTATAATCAAGAGGTCGGAGCAGAGGGGAAGATGTTAGGGAACATTTCAATTCTTCAAAAGAGTGCTGAGAAGATTCATCCCAAAAAAATGGGACCCACTTTTTCAAAAGACACATGAACCCTTTAGTGAACTTGGTATAATTAGCGACAAAAGGCTGAAGAAAATTCAGTTTCCCCGTTAATATATGAAT
Organism: Picea glauca; assembly: GCA_000966675.3. NCBI lineage: Eukaryota > Viridiplantae > Streptophyta > Pinopsida > Pinales > Pinaceae > Picea > Picea glauca. The sequence continues at coordinate 150,292 of JZKD02S0930449.1, forward strand.
TTGGGGTATCATGCACGCAAGAGGAAATTGAACTATCGCCTCAACCTTGAGAGGATCGACCATGATCCCTGTTGTCGATACAATGAATCCTAAAATATGACCTAACGTCATGCAAAAACTGCACTTATTGGGATTCAAGCGAATCCTATAGTAGCTAAATCTATCAAATATGGTGGGATGATCTGATCTCTTCCAAGAACATGATGCTAGATCATTGAGGTATGCCTCTACTATGTGTTTGAGGTCATGAAAAGTGAATGACATGGTCCACTGAAAGGCGACTCCAGTTTTCTTCAGGCGAAAAGGAATATTTCAATACATGAAGCTACCTTAAGGACAAATAAAATTTGTTTTGTGTTGGTCCTCAGGTTTGACTTTAATTTGAATGTATCCTAAAAAACTGGCCATGAACGAAAATAATTAACAGCTTGCACATTCATCAAAAATATGATCAATAAGTGGGGTTGGGAAATTGACTTTCGAGGATGCCTTATTAAAATCATGGAATTCCATACAAACTTTATTAGGTCCCTATTTCTTGTTGACCGAAACCGAATTCAACACCCATTCCATCAATTGTACAGGGTAGATAAACCCGACTTTGAGTAGTTTTTCTACTTCTGCCTTGATTGTTGCCTTTTTTCGAGGATTGACTGGACAAATATTTTGTCAGACCAATTTTCCATTTGGATAAGTCATGATTTCATGTTTGACAATTTGTGGGTTGATTCTTATCATCTCCTCAGAAGACTAGGAAAAAACATCTTGAAACTTTTTGAATAACTTGGTGTAACTTAGAATCTCTTCAGGGGAGCGATCCACTCCAATGAAAAAATTCTCCATGATGCCAGGAATTTTGGAGATATCAATTGGAATCATTGTAGAAATTCTTGCCATGCTACCCTCGGCATAAACTCCATGCGTATCCATAGGATTGATAGGAAAAGCAATATCTCCATTCATGATCAAAACAAACTCTCCTGCCTCCACTCTCCTAAGCTCAGGAAGAAAATAAGATCTATGATGTATATCATTCCAAGGTCTGTCAAGATCAGTCATTTCCTCAAGAATCGCCTCATCAAAGGAAAATACCAAGTCTAAAGGATCTTGAGTGGCAAGAGAATATTGACCCCAAATAGGCTCAAGAATTGGATCTAACTCTTATGAGGGAGTCAGATCGAGGTTGGCCAAAGTTTTATGGACAACTTTGTATGCAAACTCAATCGTGGATAACAGCATGGCCATGCCACGATGCCCTATCCCTTCCATTGAGGCCGATGGGGAAGGTAATTCCACAAGTCATTAAAGTAGCTCATTTGAAAAGATGACACTTGCAAAATTGCAGCCCTCGGCTAGTCGGGAACAACCTATATAATCTATACATTGCTAGAAGGTGGAGGATAATCAAAGGTTCCCATTGAAAATGGAAACAAACTGACACCTAATTTGACAGCTCCAGGATGCATTTTATCAATCATCAGGACCGTGGAAGCCCCCAATGAAGGGTTAAGAAGAGAGAAGGAAAATTGGCCGATGGTCACAATCTGACCTTCATGCGGAAAGAGCAAGACTCAAAAAACTGTAGCAACCACCAAATGCATTGCATAAGTCCAACTTTTTCATAAAAAAATTTTTTAGTCGAGAGGTGCATCAACCACTTCAACTTCAACACACACAATTTTACCCCATAACTGCACATGAAAGGAAGGAATTATTCCTTGTGGTCTAAATGATCGATCGTCAAAATCCATAAGCAACGTAAGCGATGAAGACAAATCAGGATGGTCAATGTCCTTCCAACATGCCAACAACATCACGCAAGTCGAGGCACCCTCATCCACCATTATGCATAAAATGTTCCAAAAAAAATAATTCATGCTATAAGACACTACTATATGAAAGGAAATGTGGTGAGGAAGATGAGGTTTTAAGTCGGTTGGATAAAAAATGATAGCTCCTGGGTTACTAGTCTCTGTCACTCCCAAGGTGGACAAAACAGATTTTATCTACGAGGGGAAACTCTGGAGGACTTCTAGAGTGGACATCGCGCAAAGGGGTCTGTGCCAAATATTCTACAACATATTAGTTTTGAGCGGTCCTCACATTTGGATTATGGGAATCCTTCTTAAACAAACCTTTAGGGATGTGAGTCATTGTTTCTCCCACCACATTCTCAATTTGGAGAGGATTTGAGGGGTTAGTGGCTTCCTTTCCCTTCCTGACAGATTCCTTCATTTTGTAGTCATCATGAGTCCTGATTGATAAATGAGCATTGATGTTCATCATGTAAATGTTCACAGTCGAGTTGTTATTGGTAGGAGCGGAGGGTCCTTGACTACCCCCTACTGCGCTTGTGGATGCAGAAGCTTGAGCCATATTTTTCCCTTATGGAAAAGGGTTCGTCAACACAACATGTTGTTTCTATGTTAGTAGATTCTAGGATTGTGCAAGTTGAGGGCATAGGTGAGTCGATTTCTCTTTTGTGCAGAGATTACATAGATGCTTCGACTTCTTATTCTTCATTTTTCCCCCGCCATCATTGTTTGTAACCTATTTATCCCCTTTACCCTTCTTATTTCATTGTTCTTCTTTCCCTCGGTCTGTTGGTTGGACTTAGGATTCACCGACTGCACGTTGTGTACATCTGATGTCTAGGTAGGGGGAACAACCGAACTCAAATTCTTTCTATCCATAGTCAGTTGTATCGATAATTCTTGCAAGTGATTTGACAACATATATGTGGACTTTCTTTGTGCTGATCCCACAACATCGTTGGCATGGGGCCCAAAATTTTACTTTGCCTTATTGAGAGTAGACTGTGGCGCATCTAGAAAGATCTCATAGAGCATGCAAGATTGAGAGTAGATCAGTTCAAGTTGTTCGGCTCTCATAACATCCTCCTTCTATGAAAACACCCCGGAAGTCACTACATCCTTGGATATATAGGGAACTAAAGACTTTAAGAAACACTCAAGCAAGAAAGCAAGAGGTACCTTGACCTTAATCAAGTTATTTCTTCATCACAATTCTCGGATATGATTAGAGATATGGTAGACCTTTGTTTGCTCAAAGTTGTCCAGCAATTTGATGCCACATCGTATCTCATAGGTAACTAGAAATGGTTTAAGAAGACCATTTCCAAGTCGTTAAAGTAATAGTACCTAGAGCCATCAGGATTAATATAGCACTTCGTAACACCCCCTATAAGAGTGCTTTGAAAAATGTGCTACTGGACCGAGTCGTCTTTCAGTGAGTTTGACAAGAAGCACAAGTGAAAGGTAGTCACATGATCACCTAGATATTCTCCAAGCTTTCCCTCAAATTTTGGAATATCCGAAGGTAATTTAGTCGGCATGGGGGCTAACATGGATCATGACAAATCGGGTCATTCAATAATATCAAAAAGTTTGGAATATGTAGAGTTTCCAAAAAGGGTAGTTTCGGTTGTGAATTATTTACAGGAAAAGAGGGACCTAGATTTTGATTGGCACCAGGTTTCTAGGAAAAATTGAATTGTTGGCAAGGTTTTCGGTAGAAACTATGGCCTTGACTAGAAAAAGGAAAATGTGTTTGTTGAGGAATCATTAGTTGACTCCCTAGATTGGACAACATAACTTGTGCATGGATTTCTCCCTTCGTTGTGTTCTAAGGACCTTGGAAGGGGATGCCCCCAGTCAATCTGACGAGAATGAGTACAGATCTGTTCCCGAGGTTTCATTTTCTGACATGTGCAGATTCTATAGTCAAAGCACTTCAAGAACACATGAATCAACAATCAAGTGAAAGGAAAAAGTTTTACAAACATAGAAAAAAGTGTTATGATGCTCCAGATAAATATATGGGTATGATAATTGATGGCATGGACTAGAAAAAAACACTTCTGACACATTTTCTCCGTACACCAAAAAATTTGCATGAAGACAATTTCATTTAGATTCACTTGGTTGGTTGTCTGGTTTTTAATGGAACAATGTGTCCAAGGTTTTACTTCACAACTCCAAAAATTCACAATTATGAAAATCTAACCATCACCATAAATCATCATGTGATCGGTCACTGTTATGTTAATCTTCCTCAAGTTCTATATCTGCAGTTGGACAACACTAGTTGTCAAAACAAAAATCAAATTGTGTTTGGATATCTCAGCTTGCTTGTTGAATTGGGAATCTTTGTAAAGGTTAAAGTTGGTTTCATTATTTTTGGACAAACACGTGATCATATTGGTCAAATGTTCAGTCATTTTTCAGCAACATTGAAGAGGAAAATTGTTGGAATCCTACCATCATTAATTGAATGCATTAAGAAATCATACATTCCAAAGCCTATTTTTCACATATTAGAATAAACTGTTGACATGTGAATATTTATCCATGGATCACATGGTGAAAAAAAATGTATTAAGAAACTTAATGACATTAGCTTCCAACATCAATCTTTCTTGAAAAAAGTTGATGGGAAAACACTTATATGGGGAAATAAATATTCAACTATTGTAGAATGGGGGCCTTCATCAGGTTTGGAATTTTTTAATTTCATTCCAAATCATTCAATATTTTCATTAAAGTTAATTTTATTACAATAAGTTGTTGAAATCCATAATGCATGAAGGAATAATAGAGATGTAGATTATTTTGAATGCTTGGAGGAAATAAAAAATTACATTAAAGATACATACGAGTAACTTGATGTTGTTGATTCTGTTTGGTGGGAGTCTTTTTTCAATGATTAAAGTGACATAATTTCAAACTCAACAAATGAAGATACATTTTTGAAGACTTGATTTATTTGGCCACAAAATAGGTCAAATGAATATGAAGAAAGAAATATTGTTGAACAACATGAATCTCAAGATGTTATTGAGTTTTCACAGGTAGAGGAAAGATAAATGTAAATTGGTTCTAGAAGATCATGTGCAGAACGTGAAGTCGTGGAAGATCTTTACATGGGTTCAACACAAGATATTAAGGAGGGTTGCATGATTGTAGTCTTAACAACTGAATATCCACATGGTTATACATTCTAGATTGCAAAGGTTATAAGAATCAATAAAGAAAATGAAGATGTTATAGCAGTTGAAGTGCATTGGTATGCAACAAGTAAACACCCATTCAATGGTGTGTAAAATCAAGAGATGGTGGTTGAGAAACAAAACAATAGAAAGAGAAAAACAAAGTGTCTGAATATAACTCATCATCGCACCGACCTCTTAAAATTAGAGGATGTTAACATACTTGTCTATAACTTCAATTTGACAAAGAGACGAACTCTTCGCTCCATGACCATAGAGATTATCAAGAGGTTGTTGCCACAAGAAATAAGTGCAAGATGGGATTTTGTTGAACCTAGTCATAGATCAAAGAGGATTTTGACATATGAAATGTTGGGCATACATGCTGACTCAGATTGTACACTCATTGATAATAGAGAAAAATATGGATCATCTACATCTTCATCCAGTCATTCATCTGAAGACAATGTAGATTTTGATGGTGTGTCAAAATCCATGGATGAATTTGATTAAGTGTATGAAACATTTCATGTATGTTTTTATCAATATGATGTTTGTATGGTAACCAGAAATGAGTGTTCTAAGTTAAATGTGATCTTACATGAAGTTATACATCATTTCTATGTTTTATGGATTGTATGTTTTTATTATGGAGAATATATAACAAAATTTCTTAGCTCTTCTGTTTTGAATATGGAAAATGTAGCGAAATAATTTATGTTTCATTAAATTTAATTTGTATAGACTTTTTTATTTAAAATATAAAAATATTTTGAAGTTATGTTGAATGTTGACATCTGAAATGGTGATATTGTCATGCCATTATGTATTATATTTTGGTTGGAGTGATAAACTAACCTTAAAAAAGTAAATATTTAATGGTTTATTTTACGATTTGGTTTATAGAAATGATAATGTTTTACACCACTTTCAAAAATGTGTTAATTTTTAAGTTTTGGTTGCAATGGTACTTTCCGTACTAGGATAAGGTTTCAAATGAGGTATAATTTTAACGTGTAGAAAAAAATGTGTTTTCTGTCGGTAGCACCATTATTTGATTTAGGTGTTGATTTTAAAGTTTTCCTAAGAAACTACATGCATGTATTATACCATGCTTGAAAAAAAGTTGTAATCCTAACCTAAAAAAAAGGTTGCTATCGGTAGCACCACTTTTGATTTGAGGGTTAATTTTGTGGGTTTTTATGCAAAAATATGGGTTTTAAGGGATAGAGTTATTGTTTTGAGGTCATAGTTCTCGTTAATTTGGTAATATTGTTTTCCCCATAAAATGTGTGAGGTTGACACTATGGGAAGTTCTTTGAAGGAAACTTTCTCAGATTTATTGTTGCGACCACCTTCTAAACTTGCAAAATGAATCATACACTTCATCACTGGATATTTGGTCACAAATCTACATGATCGATAGCTAGGACCGAGACCTATGTCCTTGGTTCTTATCCTCTTAAGAAACTATTCTTCATGTTCTTAATCCATGTAACCCAACATTGTGACCACATTATAAAAATGACAATTAATCTTCGAGTTCCTTACACATTGGCTCTTCATTTCCCATGTGATCATAACCTATGACCGAAGGATGAAACCAAGTCCTCTGGACTTCAACCTTCGAGCTATTCTTCCTCTAAAATATTTCAACTCTCCTAGAGTTTGACCTACCAAAGTTGTCATAAAGTAATGTTGACTGCTTACTTTCAGTTGACATCTCCCCTTTACTCTATCCTTCCATTGGCTTGATCTAATGATTATGAATTAATAAAGTGTTGAGATGGATGGTATTTATTTATTTTGGGACTTCAGTACTCCGAGACTCTAGGATATTATAACTCTAAATTCATTCAATTCCCCAAGAGTTATACCTATGAATTTCTTATGCCATCCTTCCACTGCTTGATCTAACGACTCACATTACTCCCAAATTATTCCCTGGATCTAACATATGCTGGGATTTTGGGGCTTCAAAACTCTGTGACTTTTGGAATTTGTGGCTTACCCTATCCTTCCACTATATTTGATCGAACGATAGAGAATTCACCCAAAGTTCTACCTTGATCTGACGATTGGAAATATTTTGGGGTTTCGACACTTTGAGAATTTGTGGCTTACCCTATCCTCCCACTATATTCGATTGGAAGGTCAAGAATTCATCCGAATTTCTTCTGTGATCCTACGGTTCGCAGGATTTTTGGGCTTTCGCGACTTCATGATTTCATGCCTCTTTCTTGTCTCCAATAGTAGCTAAAGTGGCGAAGTCCGGGAGTCCTAAAGATTTATATCTCCTTCATGGATTCAATTAATAGTTGACGATCAATCAATTTTATATAACGGCTCTGGTTATACCTAAAATATAGATCCAACGGTTTTAATCTCTCTCGATATGACGATTGGGACTTATCTCTCTCAGCTTCTAGCTCTACCTCTATCTAACAGTTGAGCTTCCTCCCAATATGGATCTAACGACTATAATAATCCCAACTGTAATGAGGATCTCTTCACTTTTTACGAATGAAAACTTTCATTGGTTTTGTGGGAATTTTGATCCCAATAGAGCTTCCTTTCTAGTTCTCCTCCCTTTTGATATGTTTTTTGTAGTTGACATCAATGAAAACCGATCTTCCAACAATCTCTCCTTTTGGAATTGATGGATACACTATAAAAACCCCTTATTTTAATTGGTTTTTAGTGTTAATCATCCCCCTTTGACAACAATGACATAAGGGATATTTCTTCTCTTCCCCTGAGGTGATGCTCCCCCTGTCCATGTGCTCCTTTTTTTTTTCTGATTTTGTAGTTTTTAATGAGGTCTGGGAATTACTCCCAATTTATTTATAATATTTTCAAAGGTACTTCTGGGTATAGGTTTTGTGAATGTGTCTACAATTTTCTATTTAGTATCAAAATATTCCACTTTGAATACGTTTTGAGAAACCCGATCTCTCAGAAAATGGTATTTAGTTGGTATATGTTTGGTTTTAGAATGCATAACAATATTCTTAGAGATATTTATGGCACTAGTGTTGTCGTAGTTAAAGTGATTGTATGGTCATATTTCACTTGCACATCTTCTAGGGTTTGTTTCATCTAGATTACTTGTGTGCAACAAGATGCAACAACAATGTACTCCGCTTCTGCTAGAGATAGTGATATAGATTTCTTATTTTTACTTAACCATGATACCATAAATTTTCCAAGGTAGAATGATCCTACACTAGTACTTTTATTTTCATCTACACTACCATCCAAATATGCATCAATATATGCAGTCAATGTAAAATCTTCTATTTTTTGACACCATAAACCAATCTCCAGGGTTCCTTTAAGATACATAAATATCCTTTTTACTTCCTTCATGTGAGATTATTTAGGTTCAAGTTGAAATATGCCTACTACTCCTATAGCCTACAATATATCTGGTCTTTTTGTCGTTGCATATAATAGGTTACCAACCATTGATCTGTACATGGTTTGGTCTACTCTTAGTGAATCATCATCTAGGCTTAGTTTGCATCCTGTGACCATGGGAATGCACATGGGTTTACTATATTCCATTTGGAATTTCTTTAACATTTATTTTGTATATTTAGTTTAGGAAATGAATATTCCTTTATTTGTTTGAGTGACTTGCAAACCTAGGAAGAAATTCACTTATCCTAGCATAAACATCTCAAACTCTTTTTGCATTTATGTAGAAAACAATTTTCTTAGTATAGTAAGATTACTTCCAAATATGATGTAATATACATATACCACTACAACAATCATATATTGATCCTCAATTTTTATATATAGGTTTTTGTCAGCAGTCCCTCTCTTATATCCTTGTTTTTGCAGATATGGATCAAGTCTTGAGAACCATTATCTAGGGGCTTGTTTAAGACCATACAGAGCCTTCTTTAGCTTGCACACATAGTCCTAATATTTTTTAATATGAATAATTTTGGTTGCTAAATATATACTTCTTGTAATGTTCCATTTAGGAAAGTTGACTTAACATCCATTTGATAAATTTTGAAGTTTCTGAAGCATGCAAATTCTAAGCACATTATGGTGGCCTCTAGTATTGCTACTATGAAAAAAGTCCCTTCAAAGTCAATACCTTCCACTTGGGCATATCCTTTGCATACTAATTTGTATTTTTTCTTTATGACTTGTCCATTTTCATTGATTTTGTTTTTTAATATCCACTTGGTTCCTACCACATTCTTCTCTTTTGGTCTAGGGACAAGTTCCCATGTATGATTTTTCTCAATTTGTTCAAGTTCCTCATTCATTTATTTTATCCAGTATTCACTCTTTCTATATTCTACAATTTTTTTACGTTCTATTACTAAAATAATTTCATGCTTAGAATAAAATCTAAGTTTCCTTCTTTTTTCTACTCCTGCTTCTTTATCCCTTATAATTTGATTTTCAGGGTGATTATTTTGAACTATTTTTTATGGTGCTTTTGGTAAGGGTTTTTCTTACTCATCCTTCTTTTCATCGGATTGTGGTTCATTCTCTTGTAGTTCTTCAATATCTTCTCCATATTTTGATTCACCGTCTTCTTCATCATCACTATTTCTTCTCCACCCATCAATTTCTTTTTCATCTTGAGATTTATTTTGTCTCAATTTTATATCATTTATTTTTACATTTTCACTTTCCACTATTTTGTGCAATCTTAGATTATAGCACTTGTATGAATTTTTGTTAGGTTAGTATCTCATAAATATACCTTCATCTGATCTAGATTCAAATTTCCCTAGATTATATTCATCCCTCTTTATGTAACACTTACTTCCCAAGACTCTAAAATGTTTCACAGATGTTGTTCTTACAAACCAAAATTCATAAGGTGTTCTCTCATGGTTAGCTATAAGTTGTGATCGGTTAAGTATGTGGAATTTTGTATATATTACATCCCTCCAAAATTTGTGTGGAAGCTTGGATTCATTAACCATAGTTCTTGCAACCTCTTGAACAATTATTTTCTTCCTCTCAACAACTCCATTATGTTGAGGAGATCTTGGAGGTTAGAATTGTCTCTTGATTCCATGATCTTCACAAAACTTATTGAATTATTTAGATCTAAATTCCCCTCCATTATATGATCTTAAACATTTGATTTTTGGATATGTTTCATTATATACATAAGTATTGAATGCTTTAATCTTTTCAAATGCCTCAGATTTTTCTTTGAGAAAATATACCTAGTTCATCCTTGTGTAGTCATCAATGATCAACATGAGGTAGTGTTCCCCTTGTATGCATCTAGTCCTAGAGGGCCCAAAGAGATCAATGTGCACAATATCCAAGAGTTTGGATGTATAATTCTCTTTCGTCTTGAATTTGACTCTTTTCTGCTTCCCTAATTGACAATGTTTGCAAATAGGCCATGAGGGATTGATGACTTTTTGCATTTCTTTTACAACTCCCTTTTTACTAGCTTTGATTAGGTTATCAAAGATCAAGTGTCCCATCTTTCTTTTCCATAGCTAAATTTCATCTACTTGACTGATATGGAATTATTATTATTCCTCAATATCTAATATATACACATTACTTTAGGTTCTTGGTGCAATAAAAACTAATTTTATTGATCGTTCTTCTCTTATTTCACATTTTTGGGAGTAAAAAATGAGTACATGTCCCTGATCACATGCTTGGATTACACTGAGTATATTAGGTTTTAATTTTTCTACTAGAAGCACATTTTGTTATTTATTCTTTTATGCTTTACAATGTACTGCTTTGTGTCCAAAGTTGTTGCATGAATAACAACATCCAAGAAAGATATGTTGTTATCTATTAGGATTTCTTCTAATTACTCTATTTATTTTTTCTTTTTATGCCATTTTTCTGATCATTATATTTCCTTTTCCTTTTGGAGGAGGTGTTTGTTTATTTAAAACAATCTTTAATGATTCCATATTCATCTTGTTATCTTCTCTTTTTGAGGGATTACTAAGAGCATCTTCATAGCTGATTGAATTTTTATCCATTTTCTATCTAGAAGAGGTTGAATTTTGATCATATCCCAATCATTTTTTATCATTTGGTGATATTTGGCTATTAAGAATACCATTCAAAATCTTTGAACTGTTCTCAAACTTTGACTAGTGATTTCCTCTTTCTAGTTCTCCTTTTAGCTGACTAATTTCATCCTCTAGTTTTTAACAAACTTGTTTTTTTTCCTTGAATTGTCAATTCAAGATTTGTTTATTTCTTTTGAATTCTTGAAGATGATTTTTCAAGTCAATGATGATTTTCTCTGATTCTTTTATGATTTTTTAAATTTCATTTTCTCGTGTATGTTCGGCCTGTTAAAATTCTAGTAGTTGTCCTATTAATAACTTGTTCTTCTTTTTATACTTTCTATGTTCATCGAGTGAAATAATAAACTCTTCTTCAAGGTCTACTTTTCCTTCAACCTCAGAGATTTCTTATTCAATATCAAAGGTATTTTTAATGTGATTACCTTGGGTTTTTATGCCGATAAATATATGCTTAGATTCTTCTTCCTCTTCACTTCCTTTAGATGAGTTGTTGTTATCTTCAGTGTAAAATGTCTTGTTATTTTTGTAGACCTTTGTTTTTCTTTGGTTTGGCTTTTCTTTTGTTATTTTAATTTTTTTGCATCATCACATTCTTGTTTTTTTGGATAAGGGCATTTGGAAGAAAAATGTCCAATCATTCCATAGTTGAAGCATATTTGAGGTAAATTTCCTTCGTATCTACCAGTTCCTTTCTTAAGTTTCTTCATGAAGTTATCTATTTCTTCATCAGATATATTTGACTAATCTTCATTAGACACATTCTCATGTTTCTTTTTTTTATGGTTTGGAGGTTTTTTATCCTTTTGTTGGTCTATATTTCCATGTTCTCATCTCATACGTTGTGACAATCCCATGTAGTTCATCCATTGTGAGATTATCTTGATATGGTCTATCTTCAAGAGCATAAATCTTGGCATCATATCTCATGGGTGATGATATCAAGATAATTTGGAAAATGGGTTGATATTTGAGTTATTCTCCTAATGCTCTGATTGAATTGACCACTTCATCTACTCTCTGAGGATATTCTGCTATGTTCTCTTCTTATTTCATTTTCAGGTTTTCAAATTGTGTTATGTAGGTTTGTAGTTTGGCCTTTTGACCTTTCTATCTCCTTCATATATGACATTTTTTTTTTCCCGTATTTTTTTTTTTTTACAAACAATGCATTACTTTCACAAATATATGATTTTCTAATCCTCCATGGATGGAATTGGCTTCTCTTGCATTGTCACTACAAAAATTGTTTCCAAATATGTCTATGAGAGGAGTAGCAGGTGAAGTGTACCCATATTCTATAGATTTCCATATATAAAAACCCATGGAAATTATATAATATTTCATTCTCACACTCCAAAGTGCATAATCATTCCCTTTGAATAAAGGTGCTCTAGTGGAAGACATTCCCTCTTGTTGATCCATTGGATTATGCAAAATCTACCTTCCAGTTATTAGACTGTGCTTAAGGAACATACTCTGATACCAATTGTTGGAATGTATTTTAATACTAAGAGGGGGGGTGAATCACTATTAATAAATTTGATCAATTTTTAAATAATTATTTATTAACTTTATTGATCAACAATGAACTTCAATAAATAACATTAATAAGTATAAAATTAAATTATATATTACAAGTTTTATATAAATATTGATTTAGAGCACCAACTCTAGGAGACAACAATCCCCTTGTTTTAGGGAACCAACCCTAGGAAGTACCAACTCCATTTCTGTAGGGAACCAACCCTAGGAAGCACCAATTCCCTGGTTTTTCAGCTCCAACCCTAGGAATCACCAACTCTCTTGTTTTACGGCACCAAATCTAGGAAGCACCAACCCCATGTTTTAAAATTTAATTACAAAAGGATAATAATCGTTACTTCCTCCTCCCTTCCACCCTCACTCCATAAGTATCTCCATCTTTATTCCTTGGAATCTGCACATACTTTTGATATTCATATGTAGACATGAGAGACACTTTTCTGTCACCGTACCTTTTTGGTTATATAGTATTCCAGTAGGTATGAAATTGAACCATTGTGTCTTTTAAATAATGAAAAATTGGACCTCTTCATTTAATTAACACAAATGATAATTTTTTATTTTTTATTTTTTATTTTTTAACACCAAATTAGATTGTGTTTTTTGTATGAAGATTCCTGAGTGATGAAAACGACTTTTAAAATGTTCATACTAAAAGGGGGGGTGAATCAGTATCAAGTACAATTTAAAAACCTTTTCAACTTATACTTAAACCATTCAATTATATCCAATGAGCAATGAGAAATAGTATAAGAGCTACACCAATACACCACAATACACCATGCACAATATATGAGAAATAATCAATAGTTATTGTTCAAGGGAAGTAATGACTTCCAAAGGTAGCTACAACTTCC
>JZKD02S0930449.1:169525-181921 GCA_000966675.3 Picea glauca
AATGAAAAACCAATTAGTACACCTTTGGCCAAACATTTCAAATTAACTAAGGAAATGTGTCCCAAGACACATGAGGAGATAGAATACATGTCCAGGGTCCCATATTCATCAGTAGTTGGCAGCTTGATGTATGTAATGGTTTGCACAAGACCAGATATTGCACATGCAGTGGGAGTTGTGAGCAGGCATATGAACAATCCAGGTAAAGAACATTGGGAGGCAGTAAAGTGGATTCTCAGGTATTTGAGAGGCACTACTACACATGCATTATGTTTTGGAGGTTTAGACACTTTTCTATAGGGATATGTTGATTCATATATGGAAAGTGATAAAGACAGCAGGAGGAGCACCACAGGGTATGTTTTTACTATAGGTGGAACAACGGTAAGTTGGATTTCGAAACTGCAAAAGGTTGTTGCACTTTCAACAATAGAGGCAGAGCATGTTGCTTCTATAGAGGCTAGTAAAGAGATGATTTGGTTACAAAGGTTTATGGAGGAATTGGGAAGGAAGTAGGAGAAAAACCGATTGTACTGTGACAGTCAGAGTGCCATTCACCTTGCAAAGAACTCAGCCTTCCATTCGAAGACTAATCATATAGAGTTGAGGTACCACTTCATACGATCCACCTTGGAATATGGAAAATTGAACCTGGAAAGGATACACACTAGCCAAAATCCTGCAGACATGTTAACAAAGGGAGTAACCAGGGAGAAACTGAGTTCCTGCTCAGTTTCAGTTGGTCTTCAAGAATGAATATGAAAATGAGAAATTTTCCAGGTCCAAGAAGGTTCAGAGTCCAGCATATACAACAGCGGTGGAGTTGTTAAGATCAGTCTTCAAGTGGGAGATTGTTGGTTGCGGAGCCTGATTATCTTCTTGATTCAGAGGTCCTTTCTTTCAGCTGTGTTTATACCCCATGAAGTATTTACACCCCATAAGTATGTACACTCTTCCACGTGGGGGAGTGTAGAGGGGGGGTACCCCCTCTGCGAGGTCCGGGGGGGCTATCCCTCCGGCTTGGGGGTCTAGGGGCAAGAGGGCCCCCAGAAGGGGTTTGGGGGCAGCGTCCCCCGATGGGGGTTCGAGGGCAAAGCCCCCCCAAAAAAAATTGCCTTGTAAAAGTATATTGTAATTTCATTGTAAATCTGGATTATAAGGTCGCAGATCTAGCGATAGAGATTATGTTAAGGTTTTTTCCCTAGAAGGAAACCCTCTTTTATGAGGGAAATGTATTGTGGCTATGATTGATGGTGAATATTGTAGTCTGATAGAGGAGACTGTGAGAGAAAGAAGAGGAAGTTACAACGGGTTTTGCTGTAAGTTGTATCCCTTCATTTGCTGGATAATAATAAAGGAAGGACCTAGCAATTTCTCTAGTGGACGTAGCCCACACTCAGTGAACCACGTAAATATGTGTCTCTCTTGTATTGTGTGTCTTCTATGTTTTGTTTCTGCATTTGTTTTATTTTATTGCTCTGCGGTCCTAGTTTTCTAACATTTCTTACTGTCGGTTGACTAATCCCCCTTATTCTATCCTTTTAGTGGCTTAGTCCAACGACTGTGACTTAATCAAGTGTTGAGATGGAAAATATTTATTTATTTTTGGACTTCAGTACTCCAAGACTTTGGCATATTATAACTCTAAATCCGTTCACCCCCCCCGGAGTATACCTCTGCAGTGCTTACTCCATCCTTCCACTACTTGATCTAACAACTCACATTACTCCTGAATTATTCCCCGGATCTAACGATTGGTGGGATTTAGGGGTTTCGACACACTGTTATTTTGATAATTTATGTCTTACCCTGTCCTTCTACTATATTCGATCGGACTATCAATAATTTACCCACATTTCCTCCTTGATCAAACAATTGGCAGGATTTTGGAGCTTCAACACTCTGGGACTCTCGGAATTTTTGTCTTACCCTATCCTTCCACTATACTCGATTAGATGGTCGAGAATTCACCCGAAGTTTTTCCTTGATCTAACGATTGGTTATATTTTGGGGATTTTACGACTTTGTAATTTCATGCCTCTTCCTTGTCTCCAATAATCATAGAAGTGAAAATGTTTCGCAGTCCTAAAAATTTATATCTCCTGATTGGATTTGATCAATGGTTAATGATCAATCTGTTTGATATGATCGCTCTGGTTATATCTGAAATCTAGATATGATGTTTTTCATCTCTCCCAATATGACGTTTGGGACTTATCTCTCTCAACTTTTGGCTCTGCCTCGATCTAACGGTTGATCTTGCTCCTGATATGGATCTAACAAATGTAATAATACCAACTGTAATGACGATATCCTCATTTTTTATGAACGAAAACTTTCACTGGTTCTATGGTAATTTTGATCCTGATATAGATTCCTTTGTAGTTCTCCTCCCTTTTTAGATTTTTGAATTGTGCTTTGTTTATTGTACTTGACATCAATGAAAACCAATATTCCAATAGTATTTCCTTTTATTGTCAATAACAGATAAACATTGCACATCAAAACGAAAATTATTTCAACTCTAGGATTACAACAAGGAGAACCATGGAATTATGACCCTCATGGCATAATTTCATCAAAAATAATATAACATGGGAAGAATCCTTATCAACATTATAAAAAACAGAAACCTAAGTTATTGGAAAATAAAGACAATTGGAAATATATGTATAACATTCTACAGATCCATGGTAAATCATTTGATCATTCAACAAAGTCGCCAATCACACAAACGCCACAACAGTTTGAGAAGACATATAAAAATAAAAATTGAGATTCTACCTCAAATAATTCATAGATAGGGGAAGAAGGATCAACCAAAAATAAGAAATTGGAAGTACTTGAAGAAGAAGGATATCCATAATTGCCTGAAGAAATAATGCCAAAGAAAAAGGGCCTTGATGTGACTGTAGAGGTAACATCTTCATAAAAGATCAAAAGTGTGGGAATTCAAAGTGAAACATAATCAGGGACTATTGATCAATCAAGGAAATTAGAACTAATTCAACAGTTCATGGAAATTAGAAAGGCATGTGCAAGCATGAAGAAGAGTATGATTCCTAAATTTTATGACCATGATGCATATAACATGAGAATGGTGTTCATTGTAGACTATGAGAAAGGGAGGTCGAATATATCAGTCATGGAACCAAAGGAATAGAAAAAATTAATAAACATCTCCATTGATCTAAATGTTTTTCATCCTTTGGATAAATTTCACTTGCAAAGAAAAAATGCAAAAATGATAAACATAGATTCCATGATAGATAATCTTCGAATCAAGAAACTGCAAGTTATAAATTATAATATTAGGACTAAGTTAAAGAATGAAAATTTAATGACCATGACCAAATAGATAAAAGTGTATGAGCTAGAACAATAGATAATAGAAAACAGAGCTAATTCAAAAGGTGAGGTATTCATTCAAACACTGATAAAAACAAAGGAAAAATAAATCCAAGTTTTGAAGAAAAAGATTAATATCCATGGAATTAACTATCTACAGACCCGAGAAATACATGCATTATAGGAAGAAAAATATCAACTTGTGAATAATATGGTCGATATGGGAGAATAGATGGAAATTTATGAAAAGCAGATCGAAAGTTTAAAAGGAGGATCTTCTTCTATTCAAGCAACAAAGACATGAGATCCAACAGTTGGACTATCAAGGGAATTAGGAGGTATGAACATGAAAGGTTTTGAAATTGAAATCTTAAATGAAACAATATCAAAGAAAAAAGAAGAAATCAAAGATAAAGACAAAATTATTGTAGAATATCATAAACTGAACGCTAAGATGTTAACTAATATGGAACAGATGAAGACTAAATTATGAAGTAAACCATATTTGGTAGTATCCAAACATGTTATCTAGGATGAAATCATTAGTGAAGTAGCCAAATTTTTGGATTATTTCAAAATAATAGATCATGAAATGTTTTTTATAGATGAAATAGATGATGCAATCCAGAAATTGTAGGGACTTGAAATAAAAATTTGATATAAATCATTTCAATTGCATAAATAGATTAATCACCAGAACATATAAATTTAATTGCACAAATAGATTAATCACCAGAACATATAAATTTATTGAGCTAAACATATTAGCTTACGGACAGCCTCATAATACATCATATTCCTTAAATTTCATAAAACAAATACATAAATTAGCATACCTGGGTCTAATGCTAACCCTTCGTTTTCTGCTTGTCTTGTTGACCTTCCTGTTGCTACCTTGCCCAGCTTGAATCCATGGACCAATCTCTGCCCAAAACCGAGTATCCATCCTACCAACTAGGACAACTACCTAGCTCCAGGATACCATATGGATATCCTGGACCCCGTGCCCAAAACCCCCAGCAAACCCGTGCCCCCTGTACTAATCCTCCAGACCACAGAACTCAACTCTCCTTTCTGCAAATCCAAGAGAGCCCCCAAAATTCAAATTTCCTGTCGAATGATCCCTCCTTCGTAAACCTCCTCCCTTAATATTGCCCCTTCACGGACTTCCCCCTCCTTCATTACTTTCCTTATCCATTTATTAATTATCTTATCCTTTCATAGTTAATGCCCCTTATCCAATTATTTAATGTACCCTATCCATTTATTAATGCCCCTTGTCCCTTCCGTATAGGTAACCTTTTTTAATTTAAACAATATAATTTATTAACCCCCTTTAATTCTTTACTTAATTAATTAATGAGTCAATTAATAATTAATTAATCCTTGACAGTCATGAACAAGTAATTAATAATAATTAATTAGTTAATGTTATTTAAGAAATAATTATTGTTTAGCTAACTTTTAGGATAGTTAGATGGTATCCTAGAGCTAGGTAGTTGTCCTAGTTGGCAGGGCGGATACTTGGTTTTTGGCAGAGATTGGTCCATGGATTCAAGTTGGGCAAGGTAGCAGCAGGAAGGTCAAAAAGACAAGCAGAAAACGAAGGGTTAGCATCAGACCCAGGTATGTTAATTTATGTATTTGTTTTATGAAATTTAAGGAATATGATGTATTATGAGGCTGTCCGTAAGCTAATATGTTTAGCTCAATAAATTTATATGTTCTAGTGATTAATCTATTTGTGCAATTAAATTTATATGTTCTAATGATTAATCTATTTGTGCAATTGAAATGATTTATATCAAATTTTTATTTCAAGTCCCTACACATGGTATCAAAGCTTTTTGTTTGAAATCTGGGCCTAAGGGCCAAAGCTCCAAGATCTAGCTCTAGTCCCACCTAACCTGCAAACCAAACGTACTATTATTTTGATTATATATAAACAAATCTAAACATAAATAAACAATACGAATTGAAAATGTAAAAACAAATTTACCAAAGTATCAACAAAGCAACTAGGGTTGTTACAAGCTCAAGGCTCAAATGTAACTATATTCTTATTAGGCATCTGTGTTCTTACTGTAACTTGAAATGTAGGTTCAAACTAATTGAAATTCTAGATCAAACTTAGGCCATCTCTTTCTCCAAACTAATACTAACATTCACTAGAAAATTTTGGGCAGAGATCTACTGACCTGGGAAGATTGCAGCCCAAAGGTTGCCACCGCCATTTCATGTAAAATTTATCTGGTCGCCCATTCTCTTGGCATATAAACCTCGGATCAATGAAAGGACAATTGGGGGATTGGTAAAGGGTATATGATTCATCCCAGACCCATGATCCAGCATACAAGTCACATTGATTAAAACTCTGTGAATACTCAAGCCTGGGAAGATCTAAGAAGCTCGTAATACCAGAGACCTCTTCCACAGCAGAAGAATTTTCTGCAAAAAGATTGTGTTTCCCTTCCTCTTTACGAATCCTAAGGCCTGTAGGTATGGCCCTGATGTCGATGTACATGAAGCAGAAGAAAAAATACAATGAGGGAAGACAAGCCAAATATACTTACACTGCAAACTTGTGGGTCTATTTTAGAGTTACAATATAACCATTTGAAGCTCTTGGAAGTGCTAAGAGATGATTCCATGGATCAAAAATGAAATCCCTTATAGGGCCCCCTCTGCACTATATTTCTAATACTTATTTTCCTCAGTGCCAGGACTATGTTTTCTACAAAATCTGCATTAGGAATCCATTATGTAGGGCTATACGATTGACCATTTCCTAAACTATGATCCATAAACAAACACTAACAGAAAAAAAAAATAGCGCCATGTTCTTCTCAATTCAATTCCAAGGCATACTAAAATGAATTTGGGTTTCCTAATATAAAAGAATTGAACATACCCACAAAGGATGTATTTCCCTGCACAACATCTGTGTGTCAGAATTTGCCACATGAGCTTGTCCAGAAAGCTCTGCAAGCATTCAAAATTCTCCAGCGATGACCCGCTTTCGGGTCCTCTGCACTATAGACTAGAATGGTGGACATTGAGCCCTGTGAAGCCTATAGGGGCCTACCCAAGAGATCTTTCCAATGACCCAGATATTCAAGGACTTATTGGCAAAATCTGCCCATCCCAAAAAAAAACGCAAACAACAGAGCACACAGTGACTAACACTGTTATAGCAAATATCCGAAAGAGGACACTATTACTAAAATCTAACAAACAACATTCTCACATGACGTTAGTGCCAAGAATAAAAGACTATATGAAGCAGTGAGAAACTCCAGGACTGAGTATAAAAAACCCCAAAACAGAAGACACATTTAACAAATCATATTTCCCCTTTTTCTTCTTCTCGAGGATACATAAACAGAGCGAATATAAAGTTTGTTATCAAAATTCTAACCTGCTACCTATCTCCATTTTAGAAAATGGAAGATAAAAAATAAAATAAACACCTTTTTGAAGTGCATGGCATTACTTTCAACGGAAAATTTAGAAAATTTCTGAAAATACACTACGTCTATACACTTTTCAGAAGACTTTTCATCAAAGCACCCACGAAAACACTAACAATCAGTTCTGCGTCTTGTATTTTCAGTAGTGGGTTTCAACGAAACAACAAAATTTTAATAACGGGGGCGAAAGCAACCAAGTGAGGGGAAAAACAAATTTGATAAAGAGACATATGGTGGTGTGAAAACATGCCATTGGTATTGATCGTTTATGCCCTCTCTCCATGGATGCGGTGAGCGAGCTGGATGTCTTTGGGCATGATGGTGACCCTCTTGGCATGGATGGTGCATAGATTGGTATCCTCAAAGGGCCCAACCAGATATGCCTCCACCACTTCTTGCAATGCACATACAGCTAACGACTGAAACCTCAAATCCGTCTTGAAGTCCTGGGCTATCTCCCTCACCAAGCGCTCGAATGGCAGCTTCCTGATCAACAACTCGGTGCTTTTCTGGTACTTTCGGATCTCATGGAGGGAAACAATGCCAGGCTTGAATCTGTGAGGCTTCTTCACTCCTCCCATCGCTGGAGCAGACTTTTGAGCTGCCCTCGTTGCCAGCTGCTTACTCGGCGCCTTCCCGCCTGTTGATTTACGAGTTTTCTGCTTTGTTCTCGCCATCTCTCTTTCTATTCTTCTGCTCTCCATAGAATGAACCAGCAAGCCCATTACCGAAATGAAAACATAAACACAGCTTTCCTTCCTAAAAAGATTGTGTTTTCAGAACCCAATTCAAATCCAAGCTGCCATTAATACCAGTTCCAGACCTTGAAGGTCAAATTTAATTGAAGTTGTCAGGAAGCAAGACAGGTGAGATTTCGTAGGTCAAATTTAATTGAAGCAAGATGGATGAGTTGCAGGTAGTATGGAGGATAGGGTTAACCATGGAAGCCATGCTCCCTCACGCCTCCTCGCACAGCCAAAGCAAATGAGGGAGAAGTGGAAGAGTCTAGGGTTTAAAAGAGATGGTCATTTTTTTTATTCCAAATAAGGAGAGCGAAGGGCATGTGGGTTGCATGCAAGCCCCACATTGCCAACTTATGAGTCTTCGGGCAAGTGGGTGGCATGCAATCCCCACATTGCCAATACAAAGTCTTCTTTTTTAAATTGGCTTAATTTTAATTTTAGTTGTAAATATTATATTTTATTTATTTATTAAATTTTCTTTTATATATATATTTTTTAATTTGTTTTAAGTTGAAATATATATAATATTTTAACCCTGATACAATAAGGTTAAAATTTTTTTATGTCAAAAACTTTTCTCGAGTCTAAGTAAATATCATTTCTGAAATATTATATATATATATATATATATCATTTGATAAATTTACAAAAAAAATAGATCAAATCAAAGATCCAATTAAAGTGTAATTATTAAGTTTAATAAAGTTTAATTAGTAAGTTTAATTAAAGTTAATTAAATGTTAGAGGGTCCATGGATTTTGAACCCAAGATCACCCACCAAGCGAAGCACCTTGAGAAGAGCACTAATGCCAACACGCCCTCATAAGTCTTTACAAATAAGTTCTTATACTTATTCAGATTAATGGTAACACTCTAGGGATTAGAGTGGTATTATTATTAGGAAGATACAGTATGAAGATTAAGACTAATTGGCTTATTACCTAACCTATTGATCTAGAGCTAGCTAACTGAGTTGAATCATAATTAGTGAATGCACCAGAAATCAAGGTAAAGGCTTATTTGGTGCTGTTGATCTTTGTATCCCAAGTATAAACTTCGATTGTCCAAGCGTTAGGTTGATGAGACCGTACACCCAATTTGTCGAGTCAAGTGCCAAATCCCACCAGTCAAGTCAACGCTAAATCTTGATGCAGCAATCAACAACGCCAACACTATGCGCCAAGGAAAATATCCCAAGTCAAGCATCAGAGGATATTTAATTATAAGAGAAAAGTTAAAAGGACTTAGACTAGGACAAGCGAGAAGGAGGCGACATATGCACTAGGAGAGTAAGCATAGGAATTGGCGAGTATGGCGCAAGGCTAGCGTAGCTATAGGGCAAGGGTTCTAGGGGAAGGAAATCGTTTCAGAGACAGTCGCAGAACAGTGCGCATGTTCAATACCATGTTACGGTTAGGGATGTGGAGGACGTCGTTACCAGCGTGACTGCCCAGAGTTACAATCAGGATTGTGCATAGAGAAGGAAAGGCCCCGATGGAAAGAGAAAGTGGCAGCCATCAGATTTACACAACGGTTAATAATCACCAGGCAAAACATCAATCCACGGTGGTGGAATCATCAGGTGCGCTAAATCATATCAATGATAAGATTTTGTTTGATTCTGGTGTGACAGATAGTTTCATTTCACCATCTGCAATAGAAAAGAGTGGGTTGGTAGCCTACGAGCACGATGAATTTAAACAAGTCGAGACGGCTTCAGGGAAAAACAAGCAGTAGGACCTAGTGTCGATAATTGTATAGTAGACCTGGGAGTGTGTACTACCAGGTTGAAGGTATACGTCACTGCTCTTGGGGCATATGACCTAATCATTGGAATGGATTGGTTAGCAGCTCATCGAGGTTTGGTAGATTGTTTCGCAAAGAGGGTGCTTTGTGTCGATGATGAAGGAAGACTAGTAGAGATCTAAGGTGTACAGAGAAAAGTGTTGTTACACTTTATATCAACTATGGAGGTTAAGAGATGCTTGAGGCAAGGGTGTCGAATTTATGTAGTGGAAGTAGTGAATGAAAGGAAGGGACCCTCATTGGATCAGTACTCGGTATTGTCAGAATTTAAAGATGTTTTTCCGAACGAGTTACCAGGGTTTCCTCCTGAGAGGGAGATTGATTTTACTATTGAGCTAAAACCTGGTGTAGAACCAATCTCCAAGACTCTGAATCAGATGACAACGTCATAACATTGTGAATTGCAAATGCAGTTGAAAGAGTTACTAGACTTAGGGCTAATAAGGCCTAGTGTTTCACCCTGGGGCGCACCAGTAATTTTTGTAGAGAAGAAGGATGGATCCTTACGACTGTGTATAGATTACATGGACTTGAACCGTGCTACAATGAAAAATAGGTACCCAATGCCACAAATAGATGACCTCTTCGATCAGATGAAAGGAGAAGCAGTATTCTCAAAGATTGATTTGCGATCAGGGTATCATCA
This sequence comes from Picea glauca, assembly GCA_000966675.3. Classification (NCBI taxonomy): domain Eukaryota; kingdom Viridiplantae; phylum Streptophyta; class Pinopsida; order Pinales; family Pinaceae; genus Picea; species Picea glauca. Next base: position 179,539 of record JZKD02S0930449.1, read on the forward strand.
GTTAAGGATTAAGGAAGGTGATATCCCAAAAATTGCCTTTCGAACTCAGTTTGGACATTACAAGTTTGTTGTAGTACCTTTCAGATTGACCAATGCGCCAGCAGTATTCATGAGCCTCATGAACGGCGTATTTCAGAAGTACTTAGACCATTTTTAGATAAAGATAAAGGCCATTATGGAGTGGCTAGTGCCAAAAAATGCCCATGAGGTGAGAAGATTCATGGGACTAGTAGGTTATTACCGGATATTTGTGGAAGGATTCTCAAAAATAGCGAAACCCATCACCACCTTGCAACGCAAGGGGGTCAAGTATGAATGGACAGAAGAATGCGATAGTGAATTCATTGAGCTTAAGAGGTTACTAACCAGTGCGCCAATTCTACGAGTGCCTGATATGGAAAATGACTTCACGGTCTGCACAAATTCCTTGAAGCAAGGGTTGGGGGTCATGCTAATGTAGGATGGAGGAGTGATAGCCTATGCGTCAAGGAAGTTGAAGAAACACGAAGAGTTCTACGCGACTCATGATTTAGAGTTGGCAGATGTAATGCTAGCTCTGAAAATTTGGAGGCACTATCTTGTGGGGAGAAACTTTGAGCTCAAAACAGACCATCAAAGTTTAAAACATCTCTTCACTCAAAGAGATCTGAATGCCAGGCAAAGTTGATGGAGTGAGTTTATGAGTGAGTACGATTTTGGTATTTCGTACATCAAGGGAAAGGAAAATGTGGTCACAGATGCCTTGAGTAGGAGACCACGTATTTTCTCCTTGGTAACCTTAAAGGTCAATCTGAGGGAACATGTGTTGACACAACTCCAACGAGACAGTTGGTATTTAAAGGTTACTTCAAACCTCCAGAGCAGGAGGCAGTTAGATCCAAAGTATGAAGGATATAGTCTGGAAACAGACAGACTGTTAATATATCAAGGAAGGATGGACATCCCTGAGAATGGGGATATTCGAAGCATCATACTAAAGGAATCCCATAGAGCACTTTATTGTGTGCATCCGGGTGTGAAGAAGATGTACGCAGATATGAGGAAGCTTTTTTTCTGGGTAGGCATGAAGCACGATGTAGTCCATTTCGTCGCGAAGTGACTAGAATGTCAACAAGTGAAAGCTGACCACCATCACCTGGAAAGCCTCCTACAACCACATGATGTTCCTATGACCAAGTGGGAAGTCATCTCTATGGATTTGTTGTGGGGTTGTCGCTCACATCTCATAGACACAATGTCATTCTTGTGATAGTGGATAAGTTAACCAAGAGTGCTCCTTTTATTCTGGTCAGAGACACTTACGATGTCACTGATGTGGCATGTGTGTTTGTAAGCGAGGTCATCCATTTGCATGGGATACCTAAAAATATCATTTCAAATAGGGACTCCAGATTCACTTCTAGGCTTTTGACAAGTTTACAGTCAACGTTGGGGACTCAGTTGAACTTAAGCATAGATTATCATCCTGAAATAGATGGGCAAACTGAGAGAGTAAATCAAGTCATGGAAGACATGCTTAGGATGTATGTAATGGATAATCAAACCCAGTGGGAGAAGTAACTACCTTTGGTAGAGTTTTCCTACAACAACAATTATCATAGCTCCATCAGAATGCCACCCTACAAAGCTTTGTATGGGAGGCCATGCAGAACATGATTGAGTTGGGATAGACTAGAAGACCGAGTAACAGTTCGGCCAGAATTGATTCAAGAAATGGAGGAACAGGTGATTCAGATTAGGCAGAGACTAAAGGAAGCATAGGATAGGAAGAAAAGCTATGCGGATGCACACAGGATCGACTGAAGTTATGAAGTGGGAGACCAGGTTTTCATTCGTATCAGGCCTAATAAGAGTACCATATGGTTCAGGAAGGGGACAAAGTTGTCACCTTGATTTATAGGACCATTCAGGATCCAAGAGAAAATTGGACCCATTGCATATCGTCTCGTACTGCCACCCCACTTGCATAAAACTCATAATGTATTTCATGTATTTGTTTTACATCATTATGTTGCTGATGAATCACATAAACTAAATTGGAAGGAATTGCAGGTGTCATACATATGAACCCTCACGGTAGAACCATTATGCATATTGGACCGTAGAGTCCGACAGCTCAGGAACCGTCTTGTAGACCAAGTTAAGGTCTAGTGGGACAAGTATAGTCCAGGATTTTCTACTTGGGAAGACATCGAGACACTACGGCGAGACTATCCCTCACTTTTTTTACCACCTCAAGAACATGTTTCTCAAAGGTTGGGTGTATGTAACACCACCTTTTGACTTAGACAACCAGGATTACCTGAGGCCTATATACTTTATTTTCTAGTCACAATAAAACTATTAAGTGATACACTTAAACTTTAAATGTATGAACTTTTAT
>JZKD02S0930449.1:182088-200830 GCA_000966675.3 Picea glauca
AATTACTTGTTCATGACTGTCAAGGATTAATTAATTATTAATTGACTCATTAATTAATTAAGTAAAGAATTAAAGGGGGTTAATAAATTATATTGTTTAAATTAAAAAAGGTTACATATACGGAAGGGATAAGGGGCATTAATAAAAAAATAGGGTACATTAAATAATTGGATAAGGGGCATTAACTATGAAAGGATAAGATAATTAATAAATGGATAAGGAAAGTAATGAAGGAGGGTGAAGTCGGTGAAGGGGCAATATGAAGGGAGGAGGTTTACGAAGGAGGGATCATTCGACGGGAAATTTGATTTTTGGGAGCTCTCTTGGATTTGCAAAGAGGAGAGTTGAGTTCTGTGGTCGGGAGGATTAGTACAAGGGGCACCGGTTTGCTGGGGGTTTTGGGCACGAGGGCCAGGATATCCATATGGTATCCTGGAGCTAGGTAGTTGTCCTAGTTGGCAGGGTGGATACTCGGTTTTGGGCAGAGATTGGTTCGTGGAGTCAAGCTGGGCAAGGCAGCAGCAGGAAGGTCAACAAGACAAGCATAAAACATAGGGTTAGCATCATACCTAGGTATGTTAATTTATGTATTTGTTTTATGAAATTTAAGGAATATGATGTATTATGAGGCTGTCCGTAAGCTAATATGTTTAGCTCAATAAATTTATATGTTCTGGTGATTAATCTATTTGTGTAATTAAATTTATATGTTCTGGTGATTAATCTATTTGTGCAATTGAAATGATTTATATCAAATTTTTATTTCAAGTCCCTGCAGAAATCATTTCATGAATTAGGAACAAAACCTTGAGTTTCCACTCAAATGATAAAGCTCGTAAATTCCAATTCTAGACAATCATTGTCAATCAAAGGTGTTAATTGTTGGATCATGTTGTCATTGATGCCAAAGGTTTAATTGATGTCAAAGTATTTATGTCAAGTGATTGATTGATTCCAAAGGATGATTGATTGATTGATGTCAAAGGATTGATCTCAAGGAATTGATTGATTCCTAAGGATGATTTAATTATGTCAAAGGTCAAAGGTTTGATGTCAAATGAACAATGTCTTATCATAGTATATTGATGAAGTATGTATTGTCCTTGATGTGAATGGACTGATGTCAAGTGGAATCATAGTCATATGATGTCAAGTGGAATCATAGTCATATGATGTCATTGATATGATGCATATATGCATATGGATCAATGAGTTGTCATTGATACATGATGCATAGATGAAGATGGATCGATGTAGTTTAATTGGTATGAGATGCATTGTTGGATTGATGTAAATATGAATCATTATTGTCTTATCATGGTTTATAAGGTTTACAAATGGATGAATTCCAAAGTGGTCCCCTTATGTTGAAATCCCTCACAGGAAGACACTTTACGGTTGATTTATCCTAGAAGTATGGTTGGATAACCCATGCTTATATGTGGAATAACAAGATGAAGATCAATGAATTTGTCAGTTGAAATATCCTAGATGGATAGTGCTTGTAATACCATTTTCAGTGGTATGTGGAATGTCACATAACTCCTCATGGTTTGAGAGTTATGGCCTTACGAAGTCGGAGGACCCTCATATGTAGGCTTGAAGCCCCAAAAGGTCAAATAAGTCAAAGAGGTTGCAAAGAAGAAGGATTATTTAAATAATAAAGTGAGGTGACAAAACAAAGAAGGATTATTTAAATAATAAAGTTAAGTGACAAAATCAAAGAAGATTATTTAAATGATAAAGCGAAGTGACAAAGTCAAGGAGGAATATTTAAATGATACAGTAATGGAGAAATTTCTAAATATGGAAAGTGGTTAACCATAAAATGGGTTACGTGACCTAGAAATGGATTAAGTGACCTAGAAATGGGTTAAGTGACCTAGAAGTGGGTTAAGTGACCTAGAAGATGCTTCTAAGGGAGATAATTAGAAAGTATAAATAAGAGGCAAGGGTCTCTTGTGGAATTCATATTTTGAGCATGCATTGAAGATATATTATGAGACAGAGGAGATCTGGAGGATCTCATGGATGCATCAGAGTTTTGGTAAAGTCTGAGATCAAGACAACAAAATTCTCGAAAGTTCAAAAACCCTAGTTTCTGAGGCATACACGAGCTGTAGTGAGACAGGATGAAGTCATGAAGACTTGTGTGTGAGATGATGATAGACTCTTGAAGAATGAAGCAGGTTCCATATCTACATTCTATGGGCTGAGATCTTCCATAGAAACTATGGTATGGTTACATTGTTGTCTTGATGGATACTCTTTCTTGTTGTGTAGTGAATTCTTAAGGAAATCTTGGTATGGTTTTTGTGATGTGATTTGTGTTGGTTGATGGAGTGAGAAACATTCTTATGATTCAGTACTAATATGATTTCTTTAGTATACCTATTTCTTATACATGATGAGTAGCATTCATATTATATGGTTGAGAAGCATGAATAATTTGTTGGAGAGATTGGATGTGTTGTCATTGGTTATGGGTCAGATTGGACAGTGAAAGACATAAGAGAATGTGATTGAAGGTTGCAGAGGATCTGAGTTGATATTCAAGAGAAAACCCTAAGTAACTCAGATGTGATACACAGGTTGTAGTACACATTGGTTGCATACATATGTGAGATATACTAATGGTAGGGCGCATACATATGTGTGTTGCACTACCGATAGGTCGTGTACCTATTGAAAGATTGATATTTGTTGAAGATTGTTTACTCATCTCAGTTGGTTTTGAGGATGTAATTTGAGTCTTGCATTTTAGAGCTGGTGATCTTATAGAGTTGTACTCTATTTAGTCACTGTTGATAACCCAAGGATTGTAGTCTGTAATAAAAATAAAATTTTACATACACCTTGTGTTCCTTGTGGTGATGATTTATTGATGATATAAGTTGTTGTTCTCTGTTTCTAATGTATATTTACATTTGACTGGTTATGAATGATAGTAATAAGCAATGAGTAATTGGTGATTGCTAACTAAGAAGTTTGTGAGGGGAAATTTTTTGAAAAAGAGCCCCACACTCATTCACCCCCGCTCTAAGTGTGTTCGGTGTGTCCAACATTAATGATAGAAAAATGATGCAACAACATTGTCAACCAAATCCACATGGGATGATAGCTCAACGCTTAGCGTGCCTTTTGAGTAAAATTTTAAATTTTGGAGGATGGCGTATCTCAGAGAACTTCTGAGTAAAAGTTGAATCAGATAAGTTAATGGGAGGAGGTTGAACGATTGCATCAAAACCAAAAGAGATCAGATGGTCCTTTTGTTATTTCATTTTGGCGTGGATATGAAGACTCGCCTTAAATGGTCTTTCACATATGTTTATGTAATATGACTTAAGTAGTTGTAGAATTTAATTTTGATCAGGTAGGTAGCTGGAGGAAACCCGAGAGGACCTCTTGTATAATTATGTGCATTGTATACTTGAATAAGGTTAGTTGCAGAGTAGGATATAGTTGTTACTAAATTTAAGTTGTTTTCAGGATGTATCCATTTTACATTTGAATGATTATAACAGAGGGATATTGACTCAATGCATGGTGTCACTATTGTTTACATTTTCCCTGTTATTTTCTATTTTCATGACTGAATGAGTTATGTTATTTAAGTTATGAGACTGTGAAGCATTTGAATAAGTTTCAATCATTTCTGTTCATTGATTTTATTCAAGGTGTGCATATACTCCACAAGGAGTGCATTGACGAAGTGTGTTTCGACTTAGAAGCTTGAAAGAGATAGCATGGAACTTCCATTACAAAGAGTGCAAAGGGACTGTTGCAAGGTGTGCACAGTCGCTTGCAAGATGCTAAGTCTTTCATAAGAATCTATTGCAAGGAGTGCATAGATTGGAAGCTTGACTAAGCGTAGAGGTAACCCTCTGAGGAGTCAAAGGGTCTGAGAGATAAATCTCAAGAGAGATAGCGGGGATAAATCTTTAAACGAAGTGAAGCTCCAAAGGTTTCATGAGCCATCAACTAAGATCTGTCTAGGAGAGAGTAGGATCATTCTAGATCGTTGGAGCTAGGAAAAAGTGCATGATTTTTAAGGCTCTACGTACACGCAAGGAGCGCGAATTCGCCTAAGTCCCAAATAGGTCAGAGACCATCCATCATCCAAAGGGACAGGTGGTGTAATATCCACAACTTTGAAGTGAAATCACTTTGGAGGTTTTGTGGACAAGGAGAAAGAGAAATCTTCGAAGTATATCCAGGTCATAGGTCACGAGGAGGAACATTTCGAAAGATCTGAGACTTCAGGGAAGCTCACTTCAGAGGATTTTTGGTGCGGAGTGTGACAAACTCCCGAAGTCCTGAAGGCCAAAGTGGATCATAGCCATCTGTTGCAAAGAGCACATGGGAAGAGATCCAGAAGTTCATAGGCCTAGAACATTGAAAGGAAGTCGATGTGGACAGAGAAGATCTAGAACGTCAGATCCAGAGGGGCACATGGAAAAAATTTGTCAGCTTCGAGTGAAAATACTCTGGGAGAAAAGTGAGTGTACAAGAGTTAAAACTCTTGAACCCAGAAGAGACGAAGTGGATCATGGTCGTCATATATGAAGAAGGACACACATCGGAAGATCGTGTACTTCGGGTGGAAGTGCTCTGGGTGAAAGAGAAGGTGGAGAATTGAAAACCCCTAAGCCTGAATAGTCGAAGAGACTTGTCGTTGTTGATATGTGGGGAGTATGTGTCAGCAGATCATGTACTTTGGGTGAAATCAATTAGGGAGGAGACAAGTACTGAGAGTTTAAAACTCTCGAAGCCCGAAGAGAAGAAGTCACTCATAGTCATTGATCATGAAGGACAACACATGTCGATAGATCGTGAACTCCTGGTGAAAGAATTCTGGGAGGAAAACATGGAAAGTTTGAGAATTTTGAAGGATGAAGTCCCGAAGTGGACTAGATTCACTGATTCAAGGTTGATAGTGGCACCTGATCCAAATATTTGGGTACAGAATACTCCTAGGGGAAATCAGAGGTCGAAAGCATTGAACTCCTGAAGCAGGGAGTCCCAAAGTGAATATCGATCATTGATCATGAAGAAGGTCAGGGGTCATTGATCTGGTCTTGGTTGAAAGTTTCGAAGTTGAACAGAGCTAGGAGGTTAAGCCCTAGTTCATAGCCTAAGGTCATAGGTGAGGAAAGAGCTAGCATCTGGAAGTGTGATATTAGAGACAATGTGATAGGAGAATAGGACCCATGGATGACCGTCGATCAGAGATCGGGAAAATTGACAATGAGGAGTCATTGCACAGAGCAAAGGAAAAATTAGCAGTTGTGCTAGTTCATAACCTACTATTTACCAGCTCCATTGATCTCGACATGAAAAGAGATCAACGACCATGATTTAAAAGGATATTGAGTGAGCAATTTTCTGATTGCGGGGTTATATCTCTCCAATAAAGGGTGAGAACATTGGCAGCCCACAATTTCAGTTAACCATCGATTGACAAAAAAATTGGTGATGATCAGATTATGACCGTGAAAACCCTGAGGGTGATAACAGGTCCTGTTTTTGTTCAATTTTGAGACTAGTAAGGTCCCAGGGAGCTGATTCAGCTCGAGAACATTTAATGATCCTTGACCGGGAGGTCGAGTATCCCCGAGGGAGATAAGGGGGGTTTGCGTCAAAAAAAAATAGTGATGTGAACTGAAAGAATTTTCATAAAGAGGAATCTAATACAATAATCTCAAAATGAATGCATAGCATTGAAAAGAAATGTGTAATTTTTTTCCAATCAGATTGTGACTATGAAAACCCTGAGGGTGATAACAGGGCCTGTGTTTGTTCAATTTTGAGACCAATAAGGTCCCAGGGAGCTGATCCAACTCGAGAACATTTAATGATGCTTGACCGAGAGGTCGAGCAGCCCTGAGGGAGAGAAGGGGGGTCTGTGTAAAAAAAAATGGTGATGTGAACTGGAAGAATTTTCATAAAGAGGAATCTAATACAACAATCTCAAAATGAATGCATAACATTGAAAAGAAATGTGTAAGTTTTTTCCAGCAAATTTGAGAATTTAGTGAATATGGGGTTACATTCATTTTGGGATAAAGATGGAAAGTTACTCTCATATGAAAACTAGAAAAAAATATTGTTTCTTGCTAGGTAAAAAGATGATAAGTTTCAAAATATAACTAATACTCTAATATTTCAAACCATGGTTGACCTACTCATATATGACTTATATCTTTTATGGTAGAAAAATAACTTATTTTCACATACCCCTACATACGAAAGATAGACTAAGTTGGATATTTCATTCAGTCAAATGAAATCATTCATTTATCCTTCAAATGTAAATTAGAATATCCTCCTTTAGTTGCTGGCAAGATGACTCATCAAAGAAGATGAAGAAAATTAGGATATGACTCCTCCAACTATCCTATTTTTAAGGAGTCAAAGATTTTACTGTATCTTAATATTTTAAGAAATAGGATCAAATAAATTTTTTTGGTTTCGACTTAACTTGTATAAATTTTAATGAGAACTCAATGTAAGAGATATTTTTGGGTCAATCTTAAGCTTCAATAAAAATTCCTGCAAGTTTTGAAAACTCAAACTTTTATGTTTCAGATTATGTGATATTTTTCTCCCTATTATTTCCATTCTCTTATATTCATCTTAAATGTATCTACTTCCATGAATGTGATGACTTAGTACAACAACTACCATCATAACTCTCAAAAAATTTCATTATAAGTTACATATTTCTTCAAATATAATGTAAGTATAAAGAAGACATGTGCTTACATTTTATTTTTCCTTTTTGAATTAAAAATAAGTCTTCGTTTTGTTCAAACTGTATTCTATTTTAAGATACATAATCAAACATCATTTCTTCTTGATAAAAGTTAAGTAATATTTATTAGAAGATACATTGTTTTAATCTCAATTTGTTTTCTCTAAATTCTTCTTTCATCTTCTAAAGTGTTAATTGTTTGGAACATAGAATGATTTTCCTTCTAATATTAATCCTTTAAAATTCAAGGACTAAATATACATTCTTAAATTAGGAACATAAATGCTCTCTTTTAGGACAGATTCACTTAAAAACAAATCAATCAATTCTTATGGATTCCTTGTCATAGCTTCCTAGACAGAGACATCTCAATGGTTGCAACATTCTCTTGGCACCATTGTTTTTCCTGGTAAAGATGAGAATAAAACCTACTCATTGCAGATGAACAAAGATATACGAAGGCTAAAATCCTTCACCTAGAGACTCCACTTTTTCAATCCCCTAGAATCAAGAAGGAAAAAAATTAGGGCTCACTCAGATCCTAAGAAATAAATGCCAGTAGCTAATCCTAAAAATTTATTGTCAAATAAAATTATTAAACGTACACCCACAAGTCCTCCTACCATATCCTCTACCTCTAAACCTTCATATTCCACTATTCATAAATCAAAAGGAAAATATCCTATTGGTCCAAAGGAATCTAGAATAAAAAATCCTATAAACCCTTCAAACCTTTCCTACCCATCTATGCTTTCATCTCTCAAAGAACCTCTTCCAAGTTCCCCAAAACCACCCTTGACGGTCTCTACAAAAAAATCCATCCAATATTTCCCTCAAAGTTATATTGAAATTTCTCTTAAATACTCTACTGTAGTTTTTCAAATTTATTACACCAAAGACTCTCCACATATTTCTCGTAAATAATCACTCAAGAATTATCCAAAATGTTCCCCAAAGGAATCTCTTGAAAAATTCCCTATTTGGTCTACATCCCCGAGGTTTTCCTTTATAAGTCCACAAAAGAAAATTTTAGAGATCCCTCAAGATCCTTTTCCAGAAATACCACAACAACATCCTCCACCTCATATTCCTCCTCCATCAAGAGTTTTCAATAAAGTTGCTTCTAGATAGTCTCTTTTGAATCTCCCAACAAATATCCATGATTTCCCTGATAATTGTCTGAAGCTACTCCTTAGATTTAATGGGGAGAGTGAGACAAGAACCCTCAAACATTTAGCATCATTTGCTTATTTCATTGATAATAAAGGTTTAGAACATGAATATGTATACACGATGAGGTTTTTTTAGACATTTGAGGATGAAGTGAGGACATGGTTTAAGGGATTTCTCCCTAATTCCATCAATTCTTGGGATGCACTAGAATCTTATTTCCTTAGAAAATGGGGTGAAAAGAAAGATAATTTATATTTTTTTGAGTGAGTTTGGGAATCTTAAAAAGAAACAAAATGAATCTGTCTAATATTTCATCAAGATATTTAATAAACTTTACAATAAAATCCATGCAAATGTCAAACCATCACAACTAGCAACAAAAGTTACTTTTGATGGCTCTTTTGATCCCAACTTTGCGTTATTTCTTAGAGAAAGGATATCCACCACCTTAACTAGTATGAAATATGATGTGGTAGAAATTGAATCCAACATGATTGCATCAAGAAAATATAGAGTTAGAAATGAATCAAGAGAAAGAAAGAGAAGAAAACAAAAAGAATAAGTTGGTACAATGGTACTCACAAAAATCAAGAGGATAAAATTGAAAAAATGTATATAATTATTAAATATCTATCAAATAAACTGGATATGATAGAAACGGAGAGAATAAGGACTGACATTAGAAATCAAAATCAATTTACAATTCCTTTTAACCCTCCCCAGGTTTTGCAGAGAGAAAGGAGAAATGGAGATCAACCAATACAAACACCCGTAAAAATGAAAATTTGGTTGATAACTTTGAAGAATATCAAATTGAGGATATTGATGAAAAGATTAATATGATGGAAGGTGATCCATATTAATTTTATGTGACTCAAGATGACTATGATAAATATTTAAGATCCAACTCATATTTCAATGAAGATGATAATAATAATCATTATGATTCAAGATCATATCAATATAGATCCTTATTAGTTGCATTACAAGTTTAATTACATAGATAATATGACCTTAGACCAAGAACCAATGTAAATACAACCAAAACGAATAATTAAGGTCAACCAAAAAAAACACAAAATAAAGACAAAGGGAAAGAAATCACAACTCCCAAGCAAAAATCTGATCCACGGGTTACAAACAAATAAGATATAAAACCAAAAGAAACAAAAAAAAAAAAATAGTTCTTTTAATATGGAAAATGAGCTTAATAAGATAAGAATCCCTATCCCTTTGTTAGAAATTACAAAAAAACTATTTTATAGAAAACAAGTAATGAAAATGATTGACTATTCTATTGCAACAACCCAACCAAACACATTAAAATTGCAAGATGAAAGGCCTACTCTGATGTTTGGTGGTCACATTGAGGAAAGAGGAGATGAAAGGCCTACTCTTTATTAGTCCATGAACATATTTTACACAATTGCATGCTAGAATCAGAAGCTTCTCACAACCTAATGCCAAAAATAGTTATGAAGAAGTTAGGATTACAAATGACAAGACCATATCATGAGTTGTATTCCTTTGAAGAAAGAAAATTTTGATGTTTAGGGATGATTAAATATCTAGTAGTTAACTTATCCCAACTATGTGTAAAAAATGTTTTCATGGATATAGTTGTGGTAAAGGTTCCTGTCAACTATGGAATTCTTTTATCTAGATCTTGGGCAAGTAAACTAGGAGGTTCGTTGCAAATTGATATGAATTATGTCACAATCCTAGTTTTTTGTGGAGAGAATAGAATAATTTATAGGGAAACCAAACTTGCTTACACTATTGGTGATCCTAATCACCCTAATAATTATCCTATCTACTCGATAGATTAAGATTTCAATTGTTTATTTTATGTGTAAATGATGAACCAAAAAATTGTATAAAAAATGTAAATATTTTTTTCAATGAATATAATCTTGAAGAGGGAATGTGGAAAATGTATTTTGATGGAGCTTCCTCTCGGAAAGGTGATGGAGCATGTATTCTTCTAATCTCACCTTCTGGTAAATTTTTCCCATTTTATTTTAGATTACAGTTTGAAACAAATTCCACAAACAACGTCTGTGAATATGAAGCTTTAGTGATAGGCTTATAAGTTTCTAGGAAACTTAACATTGAACATCTTATTGTCTATGGGGATGGATAATTAATTGTTAAAAAAATAAGGAAATTTTATCAAGCTAAACATCCTAGGATGAGATTCTATAGAAATTATGCTTGGGACTTAATTGCAAATTTATGTATGACTTTTAATGTCCATGCAATTTCGAAAGAAGAAAATAAACAAGATGGTTCTTTAGTTGTAGCAGCTAGTACTTTTAGACCTTCTCAAGTGAAAAATATTAAATATGAAATTGAAATGAAATACATACCTTCAATACCTCACAATTTCAAACATTGGAAAGTATTTGAAGATGATCAACAAATTAAAAAGTTTTTGGAAATGATTGATGAATTTTCAACAACTCATAATGATCAAGAAGATGACCAAAACAATGAACAAATTAATTAAAATACTCATCTAGATCCTAAATTTCAATATATGATTGCTAACCATAGAATGATTCTCCTAAGAAATAATTAGATTCCAAAAGGATTGGTGCCTCTGGTAAAACCAACTATTCATCCTCAAAAGGAATAAGTAGAATATCACAATATTGGGATTGATCAAGAACCAAGGCACATCAAACTTTCCAAATTTCGGTTTGTTGATAAAAAATGTCAACTATATTGATTTTTCAAAGAATTTACTGAAGTATTTGCTTGGTATTATGAAGATCTAAAAACACATGACACCAATATTATTTCGCACAAAATTCCTATCAAGGTAGGATCCAAACCATTCAAAAAAAAATTAAGAGAAGTAAATCATGTATTATTCCTAGTCAATGAAAATGAGCTTACAAAGATATTGGATGCAAAAATGATAGTTCCTTTGAGATACTCTTCTTGGGTTGCAAATTTAGTAAATGTTAGGAAAAAGAATGGTGAAATTAGAATTTTTGTTGATTTTATAAACCTCAACAAGTCTTCATTAAAAGATAATTATCATTTTCCTAAAATGGACGATGTTTTGCAAAAAGTATTTGGTTCTAATAGAATTTCAATGATTGATGGGTTTTCAAGTTATAACCAAATTGTTGTGCATGAAAAAGACAAGGAACTAACTTCATTTACCATAGCATGGGGAACCTTCATGTATGACAAAATTCCCTTTAGGTTAATGAATGCAGGGGAAACAATTTAGAGGGAAATGGAAATAACATTTGCAGGAGGAAAGGAAGATCATTTAAAACATCTTAAGCATAATTTCATTAAATGTGAAAAATATGGTTTGTCACTAAATCCTAAAAAATCTCATTTTATGTTTAGGAAGGAAAGTTACTCGGTCATATTGTATCAAAGGATGGAGTCAAGAGTGATCCTCAAAATGTTAAATAAATTCAGGTTATGAGTTTACCGAGGAATAAGAAGGAGATACAATCCTTCCTTGACAAAATTAACTTTTTGAGAATATCCATACCTAAGTTTGCTGAGGTAGTGAAGAATTTGATTGATATGCTTAAAAAGGATAATGAGGTTAAGTTGTTATGAGAAGCTAGCTATCCATTTGATCAAATCAAGAAATATTTGAGAGAAGCACTAGTGTTGGCGAGACCATATTATTTTAAGGAATTTCTCATATTTTCCTTTCCATTTGATAACATTATTGTTGTTTTCCTCTTACAAAGGAATGAAGAAAAACAATAACAACCAATTTATTTTTTATCATAAGTTTGAGATATTCATAATTGAAATATAATATAATGAAAAAACATGTTGATGCATTGGTGAAAGATCTCAAATATTTAGAGTCTATGATTTTTATTCCAAAATAATTGCATATGTTCCTAGCAACATAGTGAAAGAGATTCCAAATAGACTTGAAATAGATGGAAAAAAAGGGAAATGGATAGAAAAGATCCATGAATATGATATGGAAATAAAACCAACAAAATTGATTGAAAGCAAAGTATTAGAAACATGTTTAGGTGAATCAAAATGCAGAGTCCTTAGAATAAATCATATTACAAACATAACAAAACATCCTTCAGATGAGTATGAGGAGACAAATTTACAACAACCCTTAGTAAAAATTCATGATAAGTTTTATTCTTCTCCCTGGTATAAAAACATTGTATTTTGTTTGTAAAATCTTAAACGTCCATCTGATTTCAGTCAGGAAAAAGCTAGGGCTCTTAAACTTCAAGCAATTAAGTATTGTATAATGAATGAAAATATTTATTGGAAAGACCCTTTGGGATTTTTTCTTAATTTTATTGTTGAAGATGAGAGTGTAGGTATCGTAGATAAATTTCACAAAGGCATCTGTGGAGGACAACATGTTTGAAGAGAGACTACATATAAAATATTGAAAGATCACTCACTAAAAACCTTTTATAAAATGAATGCAAAGGTTAGATATTGTAGAGAATATTAAATTTTTGTAGGTAAACAAAAACTTCCATCATTACCATTGGTTCCCATAAATGTTGAAGCTTCTTTCCACCAATGTGATTTAGACTTTGTAGATGAAATTTGCCCTGCTTGTAGGGAAAAACATAAGTGGATTTTGACCGCAACTGATTACTTTTCAAAATTGGTAGATGAAGTTCCCACCATATTTTCTAATCAAATTCCTTGAAGAGAATATTTTAGTTAGGTTTGGATTCCCTAGAAAAATCATAACTCATAATGCTCAAGCATTTAAGTCCCTATCTATGATATATTTCTATCAAAAATATAATATCATTCTTGGTCATTCAACTGCCTATTATCCTCAGGGTAATGGATTAGTTGAATCATCAAATAAGAGTCTAATGAGAATTATCAAGAAAATTTTAACTGAAAATAAGAAACCTTGGCACTCTCATTGAAACATAATCAACACTAAAATGTCTACAACTATTTCTCATTTTCAATTGATTTATAGCATTGATGTTGTTTTCCCTATTAACCTTTCTCGACGTGTGATTAAATTGATGCAGGTTAATGAGGAAGAACCTAATTACCTTACCAGAAGAATGAACCAACCGATTGAAGTAAAACATACCAAAGACCAAGTTGATAAAAAAATTCAGGAATATGAAGACAAAATGAAAGCTATCTTTGATAGAAAATAAAAACAAAGGAATTCCCCCCTTTGATCATTTATGGCTGGGACCCTACAAGATTGTTGTAGTCGAGGGAAACAATTCATTTTCCCATCTGAACTTGGACGAAAATCTACTCGAATTACCTATGAATGGGTGGTTCCTCAAACATTTTATTCAATTTTAAAATTTGTATTCTTCCACTCATTGTATTGGTTTTCTTTTATTTTTCTTTAATACCTTTCTTTGTTTTGAGTAAAGTTTTCAGAAAAAAAAGGATTGAAATAAATTTGGGTTTATCAAAACAAATAAAAAAACAAAAACATTTTTTCTCGTTTGATTAGAAAAATTTGTTATTCAATTCTCCTTGGAAAAAAAATTCTCTTATCTTCTCAAAAATTAAAAAAAAAACTTGATAGAGAAAACTATTTTAAACCACTGATTAAGATTTTAACATGTTATATAAAAACGAGAAAGGATAATATTTTAATACACTAACTGAAGTTGAAAATGTATGTTTTAGGTAATATTTTTCTAAGTAGAGGCTTCAGAGTCAAACTTGTAGTTTGTTGTTTTACTTAAGGTATACTACTAGCTAAGATACTTAGGAAAGAATAGAGCCATATCTTAGAGAATGAGAAAAACTATAAGCATATTTTATAACTCAGTCATATATGACTCATTCTTGATTAATAGACATCATCCCTTAAATGTCAAAAGGCATATTGATTGCTCCCATCTCCTATAAAATTGTCAAAAAAAATTAAAAGAGATGGTGAAAGGAAATTCAAGTGAGAGATGAATGTATTTTTATTGGGGCTATGGGTGCTCGTTGATAGTGAAACAGTGCATGTGATGTTGGGGTGACTACATCATAGGCTATGGATTCTTTTTGGCAATGTAGCAACACCATGAGAATGAGGAGGAATGTCAATGAGTATTATTATTATAATAATCAATTAAAATTAGTTTTCTCCCCACCTAAATATTATTTGAAATATTAAAGACCTTGAAGCATAAAACACTAGTTACAAATTTGACTGCTTAGCCAAAATTTAGATTTATATTACCACAAACAACTCTAGAGTAAAGTTGAATGAATGAAATATTTTTTATTTTTTTAAGTCATTCAATATAAACATGTTGGATTCTGAAATTGGTAGTCATCTAGTTTCTTAAATCACATATTAATATTATAAGTGAAAAAAAACATTTATTTATTTATTTCATGGATAAAACACCATTCACTAGGACTATCTCATTAGTTTCGTGTAGAATAATGACTTCATAAACTAATAAAAGTGACTTAGTATGCATGTTCTTTAAGGGAGACAAACCCCGAGATGGATCTAGACGTTGTAACATAGTTCAAATTTTATAAAATTTGGAATTTACCATGATTTATAAGTTGGGGTTGATAGAACATTTAGTCTTGCAAAAAATAAAATAAAATAAAAAAACATACAAAAAAATTAGTTAATTTTGAATAACTACAATGAAATCTTCTAGGAGTTTTACATTAGAACAATTTTATTTTATTTTAATAAAACAAAGGTTTATTAAAAATATTTGTTATATAGTTTAAATCTCATTTAAGTTTTATAATATTGTTAATTAAATTTTTTATTTGGTTATCATTTATTTATTTTTATTACTAAAAAGTGTTTATTACTTGCATATTAGATTGTGCTCTATAAGATCAATGGTCCTTAGTAGTTTGCACCCCTCACGTGCTCGACATTTAACATAAAGTGGGGGGTGCAATACTCTACCTGAGTTAACTTTCTTTTGACATGGCACCCATCCATGAATTGCAACACCCAGGATATGTGGTTAGCCTAACCACACCTACCCCCGTAATGGACATGGGACCCAAACATGTCTAGCATGACATCAACTGACAAAAAAGGTAAAAGTTTTATAATTTTATTTTTAAATTAATTTTTCACCAATTATAAAATGGCACATATACCTTTCAAATGTAAAAGGAGTTAAAGGTCAAATATTTGGTTTATTTTGATTTTTCAAAGAGTTTGATCGCCTCACTAACACTTCCTAAAAAAAAATCCATCGCCAATTCATTTCGATACTAGTCATTTAAACCTACAAAAAGTAAGAATAATATAAACTTTGTAGAGTAAGATCTTATCAACAAAGATAAGAAAAAAGAGTTTGAAGGTGGAAAGAGAGACGTGTATAACGTGGGAAGAGAGATGTTAAGAGGTATCATCTCCAACGTGGTTGCTATGGGAGCGACACTCCAAGATGTTGCAATAGCGACTATGTTGTAGGTATTTAAAAAAAATACAATATAAATACTAAGAGGGACAGGTACATTAACCTTTGCTAAGATACTAGCCATATCAATATTTAAATCTATATCATTGGTCTTAGGCAAGGTTGGTTATAAGGAAGTTTATGGGGAGCCCTTGGAGAAAACATTAATTTGGTAGATAAACTCACAATGGAAGCCCAAGGACCAAGTAGATCTGAAGCTTGGCTCCAAGGGATTTTCTATAGCAATGCATAGAGGACAGATAATGTGTCTTTGAAGACATTCCCTACTTCACAAACTCAAAAGGTCTGCATCTGAAATTTTGGACGGAAAAGTTCGGCCATAAAAGGGAGGACAATGTTACCTTTATGAACACCATCTCAAGATTACAATTGGTGGACATAATGACCACCAATGGTTGCCATACATGGAACAATAAAAGAGGAGGTAAGCATCAGATTATAGTAAGGTTAGATCACTTCCTAATCTCTGAATCCCTCATCTTGATAGGAGCAACATTTAAAGCAAAAATATTACCTGGAGCAGGATCCGATCATTATATGTCTAACCAAGGGCAACCTGGGGCCTCCCAGAT
The DNA here is from genome assembly GCA_000966675.3 of Picea glauca. Lineage (NCBI taxonomy): Eukaryota > Viridiplantae > Streptophyta > Pinopsida > Pinales > Pinaceae > Picea > Picea glauca. Next base: position 198,015 of record JZKD02S0930449.1, read on the forward strand.
CAACCATTTTGCTTTGAAAAATTTTGGCTTGATCATTTGTACTTCAAAGAAAATATAAAGAAATGGTGGAAGGACATAGATCCAATGAAAGGAACATTGATGTATCGATTCTAGAAGTACCTCATGATCCTAAAGACCAAACTTAAGTATTGGAATAAGAAAGTCTTTGGAAATATTTTTAAAGCTCAACATGACTTAGAAATCCAAATGGAAGAGGTTCAATCAATTACCATAAAATAAGGTAGGAATGAGAAGCTAGAACGAAAGGAGGATAGATCGAAGCAGCAAATAGAAATGAGAGAGAAGCAAGATGAAAATTTATGGAGACAAAACTCAAGAATCAGGTGGATCAAGAAAGGTGACATGAACTCTTAATTCTTCCACGATTCCATGATTAATCAATGTTGATGAACAAAATCATTTCTCTACATAATTCCAATGGGGAAAAACTGAAAGAGCATGGTGACATAGAAAAGGATCTCATTGCTTACTACCATCAACTCCTCTCGAAGCTGGAGATTGAGAGAAAGAGCTATGAACTCAATCTTGAGCCATATCCCCAGACTGGTTACTCTAGAGTAGAATGCGAGTGTAATGAGAAAATCAATCCTGAAGAGATGGAAGGAACAATCATGGAGATGGCTACAGGGAAATCTCGAAGAAAGGATGGATTCATAAAATAGTTCTTCCAAAACTGTTGCACTGTGGTAGAGACAAATGTTTGGAAAGTGATAGAAGACTCTAGATCTACACAAGGAATTCTGCAAGCATTCAACTCTACCTTCCTTTCTCTTATCCCCAAAAAAGGATGAGATAATTCTCTGGACAAATTCATGTCAATCTCACTTTGTAATGTAATTCATAAAATCATATCCAAGGTTATAGCTAATAGACTAAAGCATAATATGTATCACATAACTTCGCATGAGAAAGGAGGTTACATGAACGGGGCCAGATTCTGGATGGGATCATAGTGGTGCACAAAGCCATTCATTCCCTAACCAGGTATGCTCATCAAGTTTGATTTGTCCAAATCATTTGATTGTTCAAATTGGGAATTCATTGTTCAGATGCTAATAGCTTTTGGCTTTAGTTCGAGCTAGGTCAAAAGACTTGTCTCAACAACCTTATTTTCTGTATTGGTTGATGGCTCTCCTCCCCCCCCTTCAACCTCTCTGAAGTCATCAGACAAGGAAACCTTCATTATCTGTTTCTGTTAATTCTTATGGCAGAGGGTCTTGGGAGATGCCTCCACTCCACAATGTTGTTTCTTTTGGCCATCTAAAATGCCTCAACCTCCTCCATGACTTGGGCCCTTCTCCCACTTGCAATTTATGGATGATATGCTACTTATGGGTGGATCCTCTAGCAAGGAAGTAGTGCCCATCAAAGAAATCATTAATTCTTTCTTGTTAGCTTCTAGAACAACCATTAAGAAGGACAAATCCCTTATCTTCTTCTTCAATACGTATTTCATCACCCGATGCAACATTATAAGAACCCTAAGCTTCCGAAAAGGTTCTCTTCCCTTGAAAATATGGAAGTTATTCAAATAGAAAATGTGTTGAGTTCCTTTAGAAAGCCTTCTATCTAAGATAGAGAAAAAACTCAACTCTTGGACTTTCAAATCTCTTAACCTCCCAAGCAAATTATCCTTGCTTAAATATATTTCGTGCTCTATGCATTTACACCTGTTCTTAATGTTGGAAGCTCCAGTGAAAATCCTTAAGGCCATAAAGAGTCTCCAAAGATATTTTCTATGGGGCCCTACAAAGGAAAGAAAATGGACCTTTGTTGCCTAGGATAAAATATGCTTACCAAACAAGAATAGTGGCCTTAGAGTCAGAGACCTTCCAACCCTCAACAAGGTTTTGGCAAGGAAAATCTAGTGGAGATGGCTAAACAACAAAGAGGAGTTATGGGATCAAATATGGAGGAAAAAATATGGAAGAGATGTCAAGGAGAAAGGTCTCATAACAATGGAGGGACATGGACTTGGATCATTGAAATGGAATAATTCTCAGAAAAGAAAAGTTGTAGTGCAAAGCCACTGCTTTTGGGAAATTAGATCAGGGAATTCTCCCCTCTTTTGGGGTGATTCTTGGTAGTAGTAGGATCAATTAAACAAGAAAACAATCTTTACAGAAACTAGAAACCTCTTCCACTACTGGAACTAGTATCATGTTAGTCACTATTGGAAGGAGAGGCAAGGCATAGCCCACAATGAAGGAAAACCTAAAAATGTTGGCCTCCACCCATCTCACAAGAGGGAATAGACCTCTTAGAAGAAGAAGTGAACAGAAGAAGAATAAGAGTTTAAGGAAAGTCAATACACTCTCTGTAGTGTACCCTTTCACTGTCGAGGTTTCCAAACCTCTTAGTTTACCATTATACATGGATATTTACATAATTCATACTGAAATCATAAGCAAATGCGTTTAACATAATTAAACACACTCAAACTCAGAGTAAAATATATGGGTACTACTATAATTAAACAAGTCATAGTATTCAACAACACTTCATTTACACACAACGGAAAACATGATAATATATACAACACAGTCATGCTAAAACATATTCAAAACATAATTCAGAATACTTATCTTTTATCAACTGTAGAAATCACCAACCAAGTGCAGGCCTTCCACGAACCTCCCAGCCGTAGACCAGATTGTTCATTAGCTCAACAATAGGTCACCCCCGAGCTGGGACCGAGCTCCACCCCAAGGCAAGAATCTTAGGCTAGGATGAGGTTATGGGGAAGATAACACATTCACATTCACCAGGAAGAAGCTCTCCCAAGAATCTCCCAC
>JZKD02S0930472.1:0-13870 GCA_000966675.3 Picea glauca
ACCTCTACTAGACACATCCGACATGGCAGAACAACTCACACCAACAGAGTTAAATCTAGACTGTATGGAACAAGCCAAAACTGATCAGATCATGGATACACAGATCAAGCACACCTGAAAACAAAGGATACCGCTATATCGAGTTGTCAAAGCAAGCCAACTCCTTCACCAAGGCAAATGGCTCACCAGGGACCAAGTTCAGCAGAAGATTCCTCATCTCATGGAGGAACTCAGCGCAATGGGGACCATTGCTTCCTAATGGGGGAGAAATGATCCAGGTGGATATTGGTGGCCACCCACCTATTCCACTTGGACCCCCACCATTGCTTCTTTCAGTTTTTCAGTTTTCGCACAGTTTGCTATTTTTAGCAATTTTTTCGGGTCCTAAACTTCTGGGGCCATTTTGAGGCCCTAAATGATCTTTCTTGGGTATGTTGTTGTCATAAAATATCATCTAATGATTCTATTTTGTCTCGATCATTGTAGGCCTCGGATATATCTCTCTAATGAGCTATCATACGCCTAAAACAGAGATCGTATGAAAAAGTTACGACCCCGGGAAGTTGATGCACCAACTTACCCAAACAGGGCCCACATGAATTTTGGCACTTCATCTCCCAGGGTTAGTTTTTTGGATGTCTAGGACTTTTGGCATTCCCGTTTATTGTAAAAGGGCCTTCAGATCCTCATTGTAATCATCTTCTCATGGATGCGAGTAGCGGCCACATCTCTTCTCAGAGATAAGCTACCAGTGCCCTACCTAGTTTATTTCCATTCTGTCTGTAAGCATATTTTAGTCATTTGTTATTAATGAAATGAAGTCTTATTTCTACTGCATCTCTGTGTTTATGTGTATTTCTGTATTTCATTGTGTTCCTACATAAATCTAGATCAACATTGCATCTACATCAAATGAGAAACAAACCTATGATTGGCCAATGTACGAGATTCCACCTTCAATAGATCACACCAACAAAGGACAACCTTCAAAACAAGTAAGTAACCTAAATACTTTTCTATAGTCATGTGTCAAATTATTGAATGATCCATCATCCATTAAGGTCTTACAAAACTTGCTGGAGAGATGCAATATCGAAGTAGAAGGGAAGTTAGAATAGAATCCAATTAATCATCTCCATACAAAGAGATGAACAAGTAGGGAATTCAGGTTAAATTCCAACATTGTGGATTTCAATATGGGGGGATGTCATGCTTGATTTAGCCTCTGAAGTGAATGTCTTACCTAAGAAGACATGGCAATGTATGGAGGAACCCACATTAGGGTATTCACCTGTTTAGCTGAAATTGGAAAATTATGATCCAGATTTAGGAGAGGAACGAACTAATTAACAAAATGAATACAATAAACAAAGAGATATGAAGAATAACACAAATATCTAGTGAAAAATATCTTCTATTAAATAATGAAATAGGCTAAAACTGTAAAAATGCAGAACTGAAACACTTGCTCGAATGGTGGTAGTTATCTCTAAGAAGAGATGTGGCTACTACGTGCATCCGTCTAAGAAGAATGGATTACAATGAGGCTCCAGAGGCCTTTTTGATATTACTCATGAATTCCAAAACCCTAGACAACCAAACACCTAATCCTAGAAGGTGAAATGCCAAAAGTCATGTTGTCTCTATGGGTAAGTTGGTGTAATTTGATACCTCAACTTCCAAGGGTCATAATTTTTGCATACAACCTTCGTTTTAGGCATGTGATAGCCCGTTGGAAAGGTATTTTAGAGAAATACACATTCCACCATCAAAATCTGAATATGTCTATATTTTGACTGTGGCGAGCCAAAAAAAAAACATTTAGGACCCCAAAATAGCCCTGGAAGTACAACAAGATGTGATGACATGAAAGCATACAAAATAATCCATTTGGATTAGGTGAGAGGCCACCTGTATCCACCTGGAGGATGTGTGGGGCTTTATAAAGACCCAGAAATGTAGAACCGACAATTACAAAGCAGTACAAAAGAACGTGTTGAACAAAAAATGGACATGAGGATCCAGTTGGAATAGGTGGGTGGCCACCAATATCTACCTAGATCAATCCTCCCCCATTAGGAATAAATGGCGTCCATTGCATTGAGTTCCTTCATCGGGTGAGGAAACTTCTACTATATTTGGCCCCAGGTGAGCCACTTTCCTTGGTGTAGGAGTTTCCCTGCCTTGACTACCTAATAAAGCTAGATCTGCTTTTGGAGAGTGCCCTTGACCTGTGTGTCCACTATCTAATCAGTGGATATTTTTTCCATGCATTCAGGGTTGAGCTATGTTGGTGTCAGTTTTTCTACGATCTTGGAGGTGTCTAATAATGGTGGAAAATATGGCCGAAGAAGGTCCACATTGAATACTGGATGCAGACCAAGGAAGGGTGGAGTGTTGAGCTCAAAATCATTGCTACCCATAACCTTGGTCATAGTGTAAGGCCCATAAATAAGTGGGCGAAGCTTCCGATGGGGACCAGTGAGACGCTCCTTCTGCAAATGTAACTAGACTTTGTCGCCAACCTGAAACTGGTGTGGTACCCTATGTTGATCATGGCTCTACTTGTACTTAGCATTGGATTTCTACAAAATCTCTTGGACCTGTTGGCTGATGTACTGAATCCACTCAATGAATCTAGTGGCTTTGTTGATCACAGATTGATTAGGGGAAGAGTTTGTCTATGCAGTGGCAAGAGGAAGTGCAAAATCAATGGGTCCTAAGGGTTGGAATCCCAGAGCCACCTGAAATGGGCTATGGTCAGTGGAACTATGTAGAGACATGTTATAAATATGTTGGACATATGGGAGACTCTTGTCCCATGTACATGGATTCTTAGAATTGTACATGCGAAGGATGTGCACAATCATCTGATTGACGACCTCTATTTTCCCATCAATTTGGGGGTGGAAAGCAGTGGATTTTGTGAGCTTGGTGTGCAACAGAGACCAGAGGCTCGACCAAAAGGTGCTAACGAACCTGTTGTCTTGGTTAGACATGATGGTCTGTGGTATCCCAAAGTGGACCCATACTCATTCGAGGAAGAGATTGGCAGTATCTTCCGCTATGAAATTATTCTTACAGGCTGTGAGGATGGCCATCCTCGAAAACCGATCAAAGACCACAAACATACAGTCATTTCCTTGCTTGGTGGACAGTAAGATAGACATGTAATCCATTGAGATGGATTCCCAAGGATTCTCAGGAATAGGAAGAGGGGTGTATAATCCTTTCTTCTTGATGTTTGGCTTAGCAATGGCACAAGAAGTGCATGATCTGATATACTTGTTGACGTCTTGTCAAAGTTTTGGCCAATAAAAATGTTTCTAAAGAATCATCATAGTTTTCTCTATGCCAAAATATCCTTCCATCTAACTATAGTAGGATTCCCAAATCATCTTTTCACACTTGCTTGTAGGAACAAAGAGATGGAACAGATGGCATAAGAGTCCATCCTAAATGTGAAAATTAGTGACAGTTTCACATGTACCCAAGAGCTGATAGGTGGTGGTGAAGTTTGAATCTTGTTGATAAAGTTGGGGCCACTAAGATGATTCATGTCCATAGGAATGGATCACAGTGGTGAGTGCAGCCACAGGAGGCCAATTGAGGAAGTCAACGAAAATGTTGGAGATACCTATATTATACTTGATGTTGAGATAGAACTGTTGCAGGTAGGTGGACGACTTTTGATGGCGGTCGTTATGGAATTTTCCCTGTGCCTGTATGAACTGTAGAGGCTTGTGATCAGTGTGTATGATCGTCTCTTTCCCCAGAATGTAATGTTTCCATTGATGACAAGCTTTTACAATGGAATACATTTCCTTGTCATAGGTGGGGTATTTTAGGACAATATTGAAGAGTGTCTCACTATGGTATGCCACTGCATGCCTGTGTTGAGTGAGGACTGTGCCCAAAACATAGTTAGATGCATCAGTCTCAATCTCAAATGGTTTGTTGTAGATCGAGAAAGGAGAGTATTGGATCTGAGCATAAGCGATGCTTCAAATAATCAAATGCTCGTTGCTTCTCCTTCCCCCACACTAACTTGGTCCTACCACCACCCTTGGTCACCTGGCTGAGGGCCCATGCAATATGGGATAATCCCAACATGAACCAACAATAGAAGTTGGCTAGTCCCAAAAATCCCTGAAGCTCGGTCAGTGTGGTCAGGGTTGGCCAATCATGGATGACTTGGATATTAGCTGGATAAACATGTACCCCATTCTCATCAACAATGTATCGAAAGTATTGCACCATGTTCATGCCAAAAGAGCATTTTTCCAAGTTGGCATAAATATTGTGTTGTCGCAGAGTGCTCAAAACCTCCTGAATATGTTGCATGTGCTCCTCCCACATTCTATTGAAGATGAGGATGTCATCCAAATATACTACCACAAAGGATTTGTTGAAGGGTCTCAATACATCATCCATCAACCTCATGAAAGTGGTTGGTGCATTTTTTAAGCTAAAGGGCATGGATATCCATTCGTAGAGACCTTATTTAGACTTGTAGGTTGTCTTCCATACATCAGTTGGTTCTATGGGAACCTGATGGTAGCTAGAATTTAGGTCAATCTTGATGAAGAAAATTTCCCCCTTGGGTTGGTCAAGAAGGTCATCAATCCTGGGAATAGGGTAGCAGTACCTGATTGTGATTTTGTTTAAGGCTTTGTAATCAATGCAGAGTTGCCAAGTCTCGTCCTTCTTATGCACCAGTACAATCAGGCTTCCACAATGGGAGGAGCTGGGTCTTATGTACCCCTTTTGAATAATCTCTCATATATGACACCTGATTTCATCATTCTCCATCAACGAGCATCGATAGAATGGTCCATTAGGTAGAGGTGCGTTGAGGTTCAGATCAATTGGATGCTTGACTTGGCAGTGTGTCGGTACCCCTATAGGTGATGAGAATATTTCTCTATATTATTCCATGATCACGTCCACTTGCTTTTGTTGCAAAGAGAGGCATTGTGTAGAGGCCACAGATGTGGTGGTGACCTTCTACTTACTGTGAGAACGGATCATAAAGTAGACGAACTTCCCAGTCTATGAAATAAACTTACTGCATTGATTAGAATAGATTAAAGAAATAACAGTAGGCGACGCTACCTCTGGGATCCTGTACAATTGTCTACCCAAAGTAATAATAACACTGCAGGGTCTAGACTCATACACAACATGACTCTTCCACAAATATGTTTTTCCTAAAAGAACATCACAAACCTCAAGAGGAGAAATATCACATAGTACCTCATCTTTGAAGGTCTTGATGTCGTAGGCCAGACAACACTATTGGATGACATAAATATCTCTTCCTTGGTAAAGCCAGCCAATGGTGTAGGGTTGCAGGTGCGGTGTCATTGGTAATTTCAACTGGTTGATGACCTCTGCTGAAATCAGGTTCTTCTTACAACTGATATCGACAATGAAATGAAGCAGATCCCCCTTGACCCACATCTGCGAGTGAAAGAGGCATTCCCTTGCCTTTGGTTCTTTTGGTTCACTTGGATGGACTTTGGTGGTAGTGACAGTGACACTGGGTTCAACATCAATAATTCGCTTCCCTCCTTCAGGATTTGTCTCGGAATCAAAATCGACCTCTGACTTGGAATCCTTTAGCTCGACCACGAGGTACTTCTTGGAGCGACATTCTTCAATGTTGTGCCAAGAATGTTTATGGTACTCACATCATTTTCCCATGTCCTTATTCGTCTTCTCATTTCCCTTCTTGTGTTACAGCTTGGACTGGTTTTCTTGAGGGAAACCATCTCTACTTGGTACCTTGTTGTGTGGGTTGGGGTTGCCTTTTCCTTGCTTCACCTGTGAGGGGTTTGCAGATCAAAAATCTCGTTGTTTCTTCTTAAATTTTTTCTCAATCTTGATAGCGTATCTATAAGTCTTGCCCAATGGGGTGATGTCTAGGAAATACATTTTTGTTTGAATGTATCTATGAAAACAACCACGGTATTTGAGCACCATATGATGCTCAGAGTCTTTGATACCCAATTTGGTGTGTAGGGTATGAAAAATATTGGTGAAATTTGGTACTGTCTGGTCCCTTTCTTGACATAGGGTGGTCCATCTGGTGTATTGGTCCTCATAGCTTCCAAAAGGGTAGTATTGTTATTTAATGGCATCCCGGAAGGAATCCCATGTAGGGGCCACCAAAAACATTGTATATTCCTCCATGACCCTTTTCTCAGAGTAAGTATCCCACCAGTATTTAACATGGGGAANTCCTCATCTCATGGAGGAACTCAGCGCAATGGGGACCATTGCTTCCTAATGGGGGAGAAATGATCCAGGTGGATATTGGTGGCCACCCACCTATTCCACTTGGACCCCCACCATTTCTTCTTTCAATTTTTCAGTTTTCGCACAGTTTGCTATTTTTAGCAATTTTTTCGGGTCCTGAACTTCTGGGGCCATTTTGAGGCCCTAAATGATGTTTCTTGGGTATGTTGTTGTCATAAAATATCATCTAATGATTTTATTTTGTCTCGATCATTGTATGCCTCGGATATATCTCTCCAATGAGCTATCATATGCCTAAAACAAAGATCGTATGAAAAAGTTACGACCTCGGGAAGTTGATGCACCAACTTACCCAAACAGGGCCCACATGAATTTTGGCACTTCATCTCCCAGGGTTAGTTTTTTGGATGTCTAGGAATTTTGGCATTCCTGTTTATTGTAAAAGGGCCTTCAGATCCTCATTGTAATCATCTTCTCATGGATGCGAGTAGCGGCCACATCTCTTCTCAGAGATAAGCTACCAGTGCCCTACCTAGTTTATTTCCATTCTGTCTGTAAGCATATTTTAGTCATTTGTTATTAATGAAATGAAGTCTTATTTCTACTGCATCTCTGTGTTTATGTGTATTTCTGTATTTCATTGTGTTCCTACATAAATCTAGATCAACATTGCATCTACATCAAATGAGAAACAAACCTATGATTGGCCAATGTACGAGATTCCACCTTCAATAGATCACACCAACAAAGGACAACCTTCAAAACAAGTAAGTAACCTAAATACTTTTCTATAGTCATGTGTCAAATTATTGAATGATCCATCATCCATTAAGGTCTTACAAAACTTGCTGGAGAGATGCAATATCGAAGTAGAAGGGAAGTTAGAATAGAATCCAATTAATCATCTCCATACAAAGAGATGAACAAGTAGGGAATTCAGGTTAAATTCCAACATTGTGGATTTCAATATGGGGGGATGTCATGCTTGATTTAGCCTCTGAAGTGAATGTCTTACCTAAGAAGACATGGCAATGTATGGAGGAACCCACATTAGGGTATTCACCTGTTTAGCTGAAATTGGAAAATTATGATCCAGATTTAGGAGAGGAACGAACTAATTAACAAAATGAATACAATAAACAAAGAGATATGAAGAATAACACAAATATCTAGTGAAAAATATCTTCTATTAAATAATGAAATAGGCTAAAACTGTAAAAATGCAGAACTGAAACACTTGCTCGAATGGTGGTAGTTATCTCTAAGAAGAGATGTGGCTACTACGTGCATCCGTCTAAGAAGAATGGATTACAATGAGGCTCCAGAGGCCTTTTTGATATTACTCATGAATTCCAAAACCCTAGACAACCAAACACCTAATCCTAGAAGGTGAAATGCCAAAAGTCATGTTGTCTCTATGGGTAAGTTGGTGTAATTTGATACCTCAACTTCCAAGGGTCATAATTTTTGCATACAACCTTCGTTTTAGGCATGTGATAGCCCGTTGGAAAGGTATTTTAGAGAAATACACATTCCACCATCAAAATCTGAATATGTCTATATTTTGACTGTGGCGAGCCAAAAAAAAAACATTTAGGACCCCAAAATAGCCCTGGAAGTACAACAAGATGTGATGACATGAAAGCATACAAAATAATCCATTTGGATTAGGTGAGAGGCCACCTGTATCCACCTGGAGGATGTGTGGGGCTTTATAAAGACCCAGAAATGTAGAACCGACAATTACAAAGCAGTACAAAAGAACGTGTTGAACAAAAAATGGACATGAGGATCCAGTTGGAATAGGTGGGTGGCCACCAATATCTACCTAGATCAATCCTCCCCCATTAGGAATAAATGGCGTCCATTGCATTGAGTTCCTTCATCGGGTGAGGAAACTTCTACTATATTTGGCCCCAGGTGAGCCACTTTCCTTGGTGTAGGAGTTTCCCTGCCTTGACTACCTAATAAAGCTAGATCTGCTTTTGGAGAGTGCCCTTGACCTGTGTGTCCACTATCTAATCAGTGGATATTTTTTCCATGCATTCAGGGTTGAGCTATGTTGGTGTCAGTTTTTCTACGATCTTGGAGGTGTCTAATAATGGTGGAAAATATGGCCGAAGAAGGTCCACATTGAATACTGGATGCAGACCAAGGAAGGGTGGAGTGTTGAGCTCAAAATCATTGCTACCCATAACCTTGGTCATAGTGTAAGGCCCATAAATAAGTGGGCGAAGCTTCCGATGGGGACCAGTGAGACGCTCCTTCTGCAAATGTAACTAGACTTTGTCGCCAACCTGAAACTGGTGTGGTACCCTATGTTGATCATGGCTCTACTTGTACTTAGCATTGGATTTCTACAAAATCTCTTGGACCTGTTGGCTGATGTACTGAATCCACTCAATGAATCTAGTGGCTTTGTTGATCACAGATTGATTAGGGGAAGAGTTTGTCTATGCAGTGGCAAGAGGAAGTGCAAAATCAATGGGTCCTAAGGGTTGGAATCCCAGAGCCACCTGAAATGGGCTATGGTCAGTGGAACTATGTAGAGACATGTTATAAATATGTTGGACATATGGGAGACTCTTGTCCCATGTACATGGATTCTTAGAATTGTACATGCGAAGGATGTGCACAATCATCTGATTGACGACCTCTATTTTCCCATCAATTTGGGGGTGGAAAGCAGTGGATTTTGTGAGCTTGGTGTGCAACAGAGACCAGAGGCTCGACCAAAAGGTGCTAACGAACCTGTTGTCTTGGTTAGACATGATGGTCTGTGGTATCCCAAAGTGGACCCATACTCATTCGAGGAAGAGATTGGCAGTATCTTCCGCTATGAAATTATTCTTACAGGCTGTGAGGATGGCCATCCTCGAAAACCGATCAAAGACCACAAACATACAGTCATTTCCTTGCTTGGTGGACAGTAAGATAGACATGTAATCCATTGAGATGGATTCCCAAGGATTCTCAGGAATAGGAAGAGGGGTGTATAATCCTTTCTTCTTGATGTTTGGCTTAGCAATGGCACAAGAAGTGCATGATCTGATATACTTGTTGACGTCTTGTCAAAGTTTTGGCCAATAAAAATGTTTCTAAAGAATCATCATAGTTTTCTCTATGCCAAAATATCCTTCCATCTAACTATAGTAGGATTCCCAAATCATCTTTTCACACTTGCTTGTAGGAACAAAGAGATGGAACAGATGGCATAAGAGTCCATCCTAAATGTGAAAATTAGTGACAGTTTCACATGTACCCAAGAGCTGATAGGTGGTGGTGAAGTTTGAATCTTGTTGATAAAGTTGGGGCCACTAAGATGATTCATGTCCATAGGAATGGATCACAGTGGTGAGTGCAGCCACAGGAGGCCAATTGAGGAAGTCAACGAAAATGTTGGAGATACCTATATTATACTTGATGTTGAGATAGAACTGTTGCAGGTAGGTGGACGACTTTTGATGGCGGTCGTTATGGAATTTTCCCTGTGCCTGTATGAACTGTAGAGGCTTGTGATCAGTGTGTATGATCGTCTCTTTCCCCAGAATGTAATGTTTCCATTGATGACAAGCTTTTACAATGGAATACATTTCCTTGTCATAGGTGGGGTATTTTAGGACAATATTGAAGAGTGTCTCACTATGGTATGCCACTGCATGCCTGTGTTGAGTGAGGACTGTGCCCAAAACATAGTTAGATGCATCAGTCTCAATCTCAAATGGTTTGTTGTAGATCGAGAAAGGAGAGTATTGGATCTGAGCATAAGCGATGCTTCAAATAATCAAATGCTCGTTGCTTCTCCTTCCCCCACACTAACTTGGTCCTACCACCACCCTTGGTCACCTGGCTGAGGGCCCATGCAATATGGGATAATCCCAACATGAACCAACAATAGAAGTTGGCTAGTCCCAAAAATCCCTGAAGCTCGGTCAGTGTGGTCAGGGTTGGCCAATCATGGATGACTTGGATATTAGCTGGATAAACATGTACCCCATTCTCATCAACAATGTATCGAAAGTATTGCACCATGTTCATGCCAAAAGAGCATTTTTCCAAGTTGGCATAAATATTGTGTTGTCGCAGAGTGCTCAAAACCTCCTGAATATGTTGCATGTGCTCCTCCCACATTCTATTGAAGATGAGGATGTCATCCAAATATACTACCACAAAGGATTTGTTGAAGGGTCTCAATACATCATCCATCAACCTCATGAAAGTGGTTGGTGCATTTTTTAAGCTAAAGGGCATGGATATCCATTCGTAGAGACCTTATTTAGACTTGTAGGTTGTCTTCCATACATCAGTTGGTTCTATGGGAACCTGATGGTAGCTAGAATTTAGGTCAATCTTGATGAAGAAAATTTCCCCCTTGGGTTGGTCAAGAAGGTCATCAATCCTGGGAATAGGGTAGCAGTACCTGATTGTGATTTTGTTTAAGGCTTTGTAATCAATGCAGAGTTGCCAAGTCTCGTCCTTCTTATGCACCAGTACAATCAGGCTTCCACAATGGGAGGAGCTGGGTCTTATGTACCCCTTTTGAATAATCTCTCATATATGACACCTGATTTCATCATTCTCCATCAACGAGCATCGATAGAATGGTCCATTAGGTAGAGGTGCGTTGAGGTTCAGATCAATTGGATGCTTGACTTGGCAGTGTGTCGGTACCCCTATAGGTGATGAGAATATTTCTCTATATTATTCCATGATCACGTCCACTTGCTTTTGTTGCAAAGAGAGGCATTGTGTAGAGGCCACAGATGTGGTGGTGACCTTCTACTTACTGTGAGAACGGATCATAAAGTAGACGAACTTCCCAGTCTATGAAATAAACTTACTGCATTGATTAGAATAGATTAAAGAAATAACAGTAGGCGACGCTACCTCTGGGATCCTGTACAATTGTCTACCCAAAGTAATAATAACACTGCAGGGTCTAGACTCATACACAACATGACTCTTCCACAAATATGTTTTTCCTAAAAGAACATCACAAACCTCAAGAGGAGAAATATCACATAGTACCTCATCTTTGAAGGTCTTGATGTCGTAGGCCAGACAACACTATTGGATGACATAAATATCTCTTCCTTGGTAAAGCCAGCCAATGGTGTAGGGTTGCAGGTGCGGTGTCATTGGTAATTTCAACTGGTTGATGACCTCTGCTGAAATCAGGTTCTTCTTACAACTGATATCGACAATGAAATGAAGCAGATCCCCCTTGACCCACATCTGCGAGTGAAAGAGGCATTCCCTTGCCTTTGGTTCTTTTGGTTCACTTGGATGGACTTTGGTGGTAGTGACAGTGACACTGGGTTCAACATCAATAATTCGCTTCCCTCCTTCAGGATTTGTCTCGGAATCAAAATCGACCTCTGACTTGGAATCCTTTAGCTCGACCACGAGGTACTTCTTGGAGCGACATTCTTCAATGTTGTGCCAAGAATGTTTATGGTACTCACATCATTTTCCCATGTCCTTATTCGTCTTCTCATTTCCCTTCTTGTGTTACAGCTTGGACTGGTTTTCTTGAGGGAAACCATCTCTACTTGGTACCTTGTTGTGTGGGTTGGGGTTGCCTTTTCCTTGCTTCACCTGTGAGGGGTTTGCAGATCAAAAATCTCGTTGTTTCTTCTTAAATTTTTTCTCAATCTTGATAGCGTATCTATAAGTCTTGCCCAATGGGGTGATGTCTAGGAAATACATTTTTGTTTGAATGTATCTATGAAAACAACCACGGTATTTGAGCACCATATGATGCTCAGAGTCTTTGATACCCAATTTGGTGTGTAGGGTATGAAAAATATTGGTGAAATTTGGTACTGTCTGGTCCCTTTCTTGACATAGGGTGGTCCATCTGGTGTATTGGTCCTCATAGCTTCCAAAAGGGTAGTATTGTTATTTAATGGCATCCCGGAAGGAATCCCATGTAGGGGCCACCAAAAACATTGTATATTCCTCCATGACCCTTTTCTCAGAGTAAGTATCCCACCAGTATTTAACATGGGGAACGACCTTGAGGAGTGCAAAAGTGATCTTTTCCCTATCAAAAAAATTGTGGACCAAAAAATATCCTTCGAGCATATTCAACCATTTATTTACAACATCCGCATATATCACTCCTTTAAGTAATGGAATATCAAAATTTACCTATACCTTGAAGGGGGTTGCATGTCCGCTTGATGAATATGCTTCTCTTGTGGGCAACCGTAGAAGGATCTACGCTAAGTTGTCCATNTGTTATTTAATGGCATCCCGGAAGGAATCCCATGTAGGGGCCACCAAAAACATTGTATATTCCTCCATGACCCTTTTCTCAGAGTAAGTATCCCACCAGTATTTAACATGGGGAATGACCTTGAGGAGTGCAAAAGTGATCTTTTCCCTATCAAAAAAATTGTGGACCAAAAAATATCCTTCGAGCATATTCAACCATTTATTTACAACATCCACATATATAACTTCTTTAAGTAATGGAATATCAAAATTTACCTATACCTTGAAGGGGGTTGCATGTCCGCTTGATGAATATGCTTCTCTTGTGGGCAACCGTAGAAGGATCTACGCTAAGTTGTCCATCGTTTCGTTCCTTTGTTGCATTGGGGCTTCCTCGAGCAACATTTTAATAGGATCCCTTGATCCATCATATTTATTTTTGTCCCCCATGGGTTGTTTTCGAGTTCAACGTGACTGATCTTGTAATGCCTCGATTGGTTTGATTCCCAACTTCTCTTACCCAGATCTTGTCAGGGACGTGCACGAAGAAAAATAAATGAAGAGCAGATCACTCTGATATCATTGATCTGGATTGAGGAGCAGAATGAATTTATTAACAGACTTAATACAATAAACACAAATATATGAAGAATAACAAAAATATCTAGTGAAAAATATCTTCTATTAAATAATGAAATAGGCTGAAACTGTAAAACTGCAAAACTGAAACACTTGCTCAAATGGTGGTGGCTATATCTGAGAAGATATGTGGCTTCTACGCACATCTGTTTGAGAAGAATGGATTACAATGAGGCTCTATTGGAATTTTCCATATTACTCATGAATTCCAAAATCCTAGACATCTAAAAACCTAACCTTAGAAGGTGAAACACCAAAATTCATGTGGGCCCTATGGGTAAGTTGGTGTAATTTGGTACCTCAACTTCCAAGGGTCATAATTTTTGCATACGACCTCTGTTTTAGGCGCGTGATAGCCCGTTGGAAAGGTATTTTAGAGAAATACACATTCTTCCATCAAAATCTAACTCCGTCTATAGTTTGACTGTGGCAAGCCAAAAAAACAATGTTTAGGGCCCAAAAACAGACCTGGAAGTACAACAAGATGTGCTAACATGAAAACATACAAAATAATCTTGTTGGATTAGGTGAGAGGCCACCTGTATCCATTTGGAGGATGTGTGGGGCTTCAGATAGCCCCAAAAGTGTAGAACCCACAATTACAAAGAATTACAAAAGAACGTGTTGAACAAAAAACGAACATGAGGATCCAATTGGAATAGGTGGGTGACCACCAATATCCACCTGGATCAATCATCAACTACTACCAATTGGAATACTTAAAGGTGTGACAATATACTTGGATGGAATG
>JZKD02S0930538.1:0-13870 GCA_000966675.3 Picea glauca
TGAAATAAAAGCCTTTGAGCAGTTTAAGTCACATGCACTCCAAGTGGTTCCAAAGTTGTCCCTTTTGTTTGAAGAATAACAATACGATGCAAGTCCCAGTGTCGAGCAAAAGGAGGAGGTAGGTCAAATTTTACTTAAGGGTGAGTGAAGAGGTGTGGTCGGGCCCTATTGGAACCTTAATTTTGAGTAAGAAAATGTTAGGACCTTGTTAGTAGGTAGTGCCCTGTTAGTAGGCGAGAGTAATAAGTCATGACCCCTATCTTGGGGAATTCGATGCTCAGTTACAGGTGGAGATAATGGAAAGGAGGTTGGAGGAGTAGGAAACATACCTCGATAAACATAATTTTTTGAGTGTAAGAAAGGGAGACAACTGACACGTGTTAGGAAGGAGAAGGTAATGGAGAGTATGACCACTGACCGAACAAACAAGAGCAAAAGGGTTTTTAGGCCTGGGTTCGAGTTTATATTTATTCTAAGTGATTGACTAATATAATAGTTTATATGATTGCTACTTTTGGGTGGTTTCAGAGTATGCTCTTGTATGTCACATCTTGCTTGAATGAGGCTATTGAGATGGAAGTATGAGGTGCAATTAATGATGTAATAAGGTATCTACTTTGAATAAAAGTGAATGGAACGATGATGTAATACCCCTTCTCCTTAAAGTATTGGCCATGATACCACTAGAGGAATGGGAGAATTGTTTATTTGGCTAACAGACCAAGCCACTTTGTTGATGTATTACTTTATGAATATTTAGAATTTCCCTCAGCCTCGATATCAAGACAAATCAGTTAATGAGGAAGGGTTGGTGGTTGAGAAACCAACCACCCTCAATGAATACGGGTATGGAAGACTTGGATAGGACGACTGAAACTGTCAGCCAAAGGTACCACAGGGTACCATTTATATAGATCAGATTGACCCACATTTCCTTCTGACGGAAGGAAGGGGACAGGTCGAGAACCTTCCCAAGTCATTACGTGCAAGAGACACACATGGGGAAGGGAAAAAATTGTTGGTCTCAAAGACAGGGAGACAAGGTTAAAGGTTGCAGAGAGACGTGCATGTGAGCGCATGGACATGGGGAGAATTCGCGAGTAAGCGTAAAGATTTCCCTGGTGGTATCATGGCTTGGCACAGGGGTTGTAACACACCCAACCCCTAAGTACCCTTTCTAGGAATGGGGCATCAAAATTTGGCTTACTTTAATCGTCTCAAATAACTTCTCTGAGGTATCCATCCTCTTCTACTCAACCGTAGCTCTTTGACGACTACTACTAGACTCAAAACCGAGCTATGGATTGCAAGTTATGGCCTCCCAAAGTGCTTCGGGCATTATCAGACATGGGACACGTGGCTCCGCCTCATTCGTATCATCCCCAAGTTTCTACATCCATGGGGGAGGTCCATCCACCATCCAATCCAATGGTGAGACATGGTCTTAATTGAACACTTGAACTAGAGGGAAGTTCAGCGTTCGACACTTCGGTGTTGAATGTCCCATCTCCTTTCTGCACGCCTCTCCTCCGGAGTCCCGAATTCCCGAACTCACGAAGGTGACCAAAATATCGCCACGTGGCTCCAGCCTTTGGGCCTTTCAGCTTATCCTCGACACTGCATCTCAAACCTCTGGAGTCTTGAAGTCCCGGACTCCCAAAGGGTCCACCCTCGCACGTGGTGACATACTAGATGCGGAGGCAAGGACAGGTGGGTCCCGAGTAATCCACCCGTAAAATGGACCAAGTAAGAAAGTGCCAGGGGTGACACATGACAAGGAAGAGATGACTCGTGGCCCCTATAGTGGGTGACACATGTCACGTTTTAATAGGCACATCAGGTCTGTGAAATGTACAAATCCAAGTGACATGTGGTACGCCAAACGAGGATGCTTCGGTGCTGAACGTCCCATCTCCTTTCTGCATGCCTCTCCGCCAGAGTCTCGAATTCTCGAACTCCCGAAGCAGCCTGAAATATTGCCACGTGGCTCCAGCCTTCAGGCCTTTTAGCTTATCTTCGACACTGCATCCCAAACCTATGGAGTTCTAAAGTCTCGGACTCCCAAAGGGTCCACCCTCGCACGTGGTGACGTACTAGATGCGAAGGCAAGGACAGGTGGGTCCTGAGTACTCCACCCATGAAATGGACCAAGTAAGCAAGTGCCAGGGGTGACACACGGCAAGGAAGAGATGACTCCTAGCCCTATAGTGGGTGACATGTGTCATGTTTTATTGGGCACATCAGGTCTGCAAAACATACGAATCCAGGTGACACGTGGTATGCCAAACGAGGGTCCACATCACCCTCGGTGAAGTCAGCATGCCACGTCACCCTAGACTGATAACATTCCAAGCCCTTCAATCTCATGGCCAAGGTGTGTCCACGTAAATCCCTGGATCTACAGCCTCCATTACTTCGTAACTTCGACATTCAAGGGATCCATGGTGCGACTTCCTCCTTGCTCCCGGAGTGGTCAGCGTCGGGCTGACCACGGTCTAGATCTAATAGTCATGGGAGATCCCGAAGGGTCCTTAGATCTATAGTCCTCATTACTTCACAGCTCCGGCCTTTGGAGGTTTCGACGTTATGGCTGCTCCACTCTCCCGAAGTAGGACTTCGTTGAAGTACCGTAGGCGGGTCCCTTCACTGGTTGATCGGACGACTATGAGGAGTTCCTAACGGATTCCCCAGATCCATGACTTACATCGATTCGTAACTTCGACGTTCGAGGAGTTTGGTGCTATAACACCTCTGTTCTCCCGAAGTATTTAACGCCGGACTTACCTCGGCATAGATCCAACAGCCAGGGAGACTCTCGAACACCCTCGAATCTGCGGCTCCTGTTACTTCGCGATTGGTAAAGGGCCAGAGTTTAACGGTGGGGCAGGTCTATCTTCCACGGTCAGGGAAACTTCCAAGCATTTTTCAACCTCGTGGGTAACTGTAACAACCATTTGCCTTCGGTCGGTTTACAAATGGTAAGGTCGTAACACTCCAAAGCTTCGAACTCCCAAAGTTCTAAAGCCAAAAAGGCTTAGCTCCTTTTGAGCCTAGTGCAGGGTTCCCAAACCTTGGTCA
Source organism: Picea glauca (assembly GCA_000966675.3). NCBI lineage: Eukaryota > Viridiplantae > Streptophyta > Pinopsida > Pinales > Pinaceae > Picea > Picea glauca. The sequence goes on from JZKD02S0930538.1 coordinate 3,079, forward strand.
TATGGATCTTCCAAAAACTCTCGTGGGCTATGCGCTAATCTCTTAGCTATGAATTGGTTGGGCGTGAGCCCTCGATCACATGGGTGAAAGGTCTAAATGAGGCACACCCCTTCCACAGGGTTTGAACTTGGGATTCCCATGAAGGTAGTTTCGAGAGGTTGGCAAGACTTAAGCATTCCAGTTAATCCTACCCCGACTCTCTTGCAAACTCACGTCCCATAACTCTCTAGCTGCTAAGCTGAGGTAAACAAAAGACCATTCAAAAGCATGGGTTACAGAGAGATAATACACATTTCTACCTTAATCATTCAATACAAAACTCAGTCATAGACACACACACACACACACACACACACACACACACACACATATTCAATCATCATTTCCATTTCAATACACATAGTATGAAAATACTTATCAGAAAACTAGAATCATGAAGTGACTACTGAAAGGGGTGCTTGTTTCCACCCAACCATAGGCACAACCATCCCTGAATGGATTGACGGATGGCCACCCCCAAGCTAGACCATGATGTTATGAGAGAGACTATTTGTTCTTGCTCCGTGATAGTCAGGGACAAAGGTTACTCTCCTCCTCCCACGAGATCTTGGCAACTAGTTTTCTTTGTACCAAGCAAGGAGGAAGTCACACCACAGATCCCCCAAATGCAAAAATTACAAAGTAATGGAGGTCGTGGATTTAGGGGTTTACATGGACACACCTTGACCATGAGATCGAAGGGCTTGGAAGGCTATCAGTCTGGGGTGACGTGGCATGTTGACGTCACCCAGGGTGACGTGGACCCATGCTTGACATGCCATGTGTCACCTAGATTCATACATTTCATAGACCCTATGCACCCATTAAAACGTGACATGTGTCACCCACCGTAGGGTCCACATGTCATCTCTGCCTTTCCGTGTGTCACCCGTGGCACTTATTTGCTTGGTCCATTTGGTGGGTGAAGTACTCGGGACCCACTTGTCCTTACCTCTGCATTTAATACGTCACCATGTGTGAGGGTGGACCCTTCGGGAGTCTGGGACTTCAGGACTTAAGAGGTATGGGATGCAGTGTTGTGGGTAAGTTGAAAGGCCCGAAGGTCGGAGCCACGTGGCAATATTTCAGGTTCCTTCAAGAGTTCAAGAATTCGGGACTCTAGAGGACATGTGTGCAGAAAGGAAAAGGGACATTCAGCGTCGAAGCATCGAACGTTGAACTCCCCTCTAGCTTGTGTGTTACATGAGGATCAAGTCCCACCGTTGGATTGGACGGTGGATGGACCTCCCCCCGTGGAGGTAGGAACTTGGGGATGGTATGAAAGAGGTGGGCTCACGTGGGTGCCATGTGGCCCATGACTAATAACGCTTAGAGAACTTCAGGAGGCCATAACTTGCAATCTAGAGCTCGGTTTTGAGTATGGTGGCATTTGTTAGAGAGCTGTGGTTGAGTAGAAGAGGATGGAGACATTGGAGAGATGATTTGAGATGATTAAAGTCAGTGAAATTTTGATGCCCCGCCCCTAGAAAGGGTACTTAGGGGTCGGGTGTGTTTAAAATTGGTATCATAGCAGGAAACAACACTTGGCATGCTTGGGCTCATGAATGAGTCACATAAAAATCTTTTTAGAGACCTTTAAGAGTAACACCTTATCTTACCCCATTCCTAAGAGGCTTAGTTAAACCTCTACTAAAGATAGGAATGAAACTTTCTACTATTGTATATGTTTTGAAAAATCTGAATTGTGTGTTGTTCATAAACTAGTATATCATTAACTAACAAAAAATGTTTTATCACCACTCAAACAGTCAGTGGACCACAGGAAAACTACAGCATAAAGGATGGTGACACACCATGAATTGGAGGAAAGCTCCCATAATAGGGTGCAAGAATTTGATGAAAGGAGGGCAGTGGAAACCCCTCCAGATTTGGCTGAAACCGTAAGAAGCCTCATGGTAGAATTACAGAGTTGTAAGGATGATAATGAAAGGTTGATAAAAGAGCAGGAAAAACAAACTTAAATTAATGCAGTCCTACTGCAAATCTTATCAGATATAAAAAGACAGTTGTAGCATGGACCAACATCCAGTCATGTGGACATACATCATACGAAGAAAAACCAAAGTCCACCTGAGATATGAAAGCATGGCCCTGAAAGTGGCCACACAAGGAGGGGCACCTCAAGGAAGGCCCAACATGGAGCCAAGAGACACTCATCGGAAGAATCATCTAGTGAGGAAACTGACAACTCCAAGGAATCTTCTAGTAGAAAAACTAGTTCACATTCCCAAAGGAAAAGAAAGAAGAGGAAACATTCCAAGAGCCATGACCCTGAAGATTTCAAGAAAGCCAAACCACCCACTTTCGATGGAGAAATTAAGAATGGGGAAGAAACAAAAGTTTGGCTGCTTGGCTTGAAGAAGTACTTCATAGTCCATGACTACTTTTAAAATTTAAAGGTTCGAATAGCCATTTTTAACCTGAATGGAAAGGCCTCCGTTTGTTGGGAGGACCTTGGGAATGTGAAAGGAATCCATGATAAGGACTTATCATGGAAACAATTTGAGAAATACTTCAAGAAGAAGTATCTATTAGAGAAATACTTTGATGGGAAGACCAAGGAGTTCTATGAACTCAAGTTGGGACATCTCACAATAGATGAATATATCAACAAATTCATTGAGCTGATAAGGTATGTGCCCTACATAAAATATGAAAAGGTAAAGATGCAATGATTTATTAGTGACTATCTTAGTCCTTCCAGGACATAATTGAATTTGATGAGCCAAAGAACTTATAAGACACTATCCAAAAGGTAAGATATTGTTATGAGCAATTCAAGAATAAGACACAACCTCATGAGGACTGGAAGATGAAAAGTAATTCAGGATTCAAGAAGAAGGGGTTTAAAACCTCAATATTTAAGAACTATGGGAAAGGTTCTAAGATCAACCTTCCTACTAAAAGTGTACATCAGCAAAATTTCCCCTCTCGGAGTGGAAATAAATCCTTTGGAGCAACCTCAGGTAAGACTGATAACACAAAGAGAGAACCCTTGAAATGTTGGGGTTGTGGAGAAGAACATCTGGTGAGAGACTTCCCACATAAACAACAGAACAATAGGAGGGTCTATAATGTCCAAGAGGCTACCATAGTCAATTATGTGGCTATGAGCTTACCACACATCTATGCAACCTTGGATAATAGACAAGCTGACCACCAAGCTTCAATGGTGGAGATGGAAGGTATGATTTTCAACCATCTAGTTTCTATTTTAATTGACCCTGGTTCTAATTTGAGTTATGTTGCCCCTCAAACTGTTGAGAAATGTAAATTGCAACAAGTTGAACATGTTAAATTATGGTTGGTACAACTAGCCACTGGAACCAAAAGAAAATTAACAGAGGTCATACCAGCATGCCAATTCATTATGAGTGGATTAACCACCCAAGAAACCCTAAACATACTCCCTTTAGGACCTTATGACTTGTTGATTGGCATAGATTGGTTGGCTACCCATAAAACCAAGTTGGATTGTTACAATAAACTTTGGAGTGTGAAAATGAAGAAGGGAGAAAGGCAACCCTACAAGGGATTCAAAAGATTTTCTCGGTGAGACAAATATCAACCCTTCAAGTGAAGAAGTATTGCAGGAAAATGATTCCCTTTATATGCAATACAAGTGTTGGACTCTATTGAGAACAATAAACCCATCCTAGAATACCATCCCATATTAAGAGAGTATAAATATGTGTTTCCAGAAGAGGTACCAGGTCTACCTCCAAGAAGAGATATTGAATTTTCAATAGAACTTGCACCAGGAGCGGTGCCAGTGAATAAAACATCCTATAGAATGAGTACACCAGATTTGGTTGAGCTCAAGCTACAACTAAAGGAGATGATGGACAAAGGATACATTCGGCCTAGTGTGTCTCCATGGGAAACATTGTTGAGGAAAAGGTATGGAATACCTTACTCAATCATTTTCAAATCTTTCCTGGCTAGGACAAGATAGTTGGGAATGTCACCCGAGGTTTATAGCCTCAAAACTTTCACTCAATCCACAAGTATCAATTACAAAGGATCAAGGCTAATTTTATGATTTATATTTGTAATAATGTAAAAATAAAAATTTAAACAAAGCCAGGTGAATGTATATAGATTTTACATTGAAGTAAACATGGAGACAAAAGCGAAAGGAAGAACCAAGTCATGAAAACACATGTATGAGACAGAACAATAATCTGATTTTATTTCATTCTAAGATACAAAACTGTATTTATCTTTTACAAACCCCTGCGAGGGTATGGACCAAAGTCAGATTTAGAAGTCCCTGATGGGCACCATACAAAAAGACCCTTACAGTGAAATAAAACTGAAACTAATGATATGGATCAGCTTGCCACAAAATGTTGCCACTTGACTCTGCAAGATATTCTTTATGAGCCATGAGAATTAATTCATAAACAAACAAGAATACACAAACTATCAAGGATAAATCAAACACCTTTAAAATAAGCTGCTGAAATGTATGATTCAGTTTTGAATCATGTTGCCTTCAATAAGACCCTATTGTCATCAAGAGGATTAGGCTTTCAAATAAACTCAGAAATGAATGAAAACTGAAATTATCTCACTAACTAGAGAGCAAACCTTAGTGTTGTTGTTCCCCTTCTATTTTCCTCTTGTCTCTTCATCTACTTGAGCCTTTATTCTTTCCCAATAAGTTGAAGTAGTTCAACTACTTTCTTTAGTTAAGTCAAACTAACTTAACTAATCAGTTAGGATAAATAAATAATAATATATAAATAAGGGTCTTAATTAATAATAACTAAATAGGTGGGACCCCTTGTGACTCCCATCATTCTCTTTTTGCCAATCATCAAATATAGAGTAAAAAAATAATCATATAACACCCCTTGTAGCTCCCATGGATATCATTTAAATTGAATATCAAATATCAGCGATAATTAAGACCACATCCAAAAAAAATATATCCATATTATCCACAAAAAAATATCCAAAATAAAGTTTGTTGTCCAAAATATGTTGAAAATCATTAAACATTGTCTTCATCATTGAATATCATAAAAAAACATTTAAAATCCATATTTGTTGTGTGAGGCATATTTCCTCTTCTCACTGATGTATCCTCTTGAATTTTCTGGGGTATCCCTTGGTTGGTTAGACCCTTGGGGTTGTATTGTGTTGATCACATGGGAGCAGTCATCTTTTAGGTGGAGACGTGAAGACACATACTTAGAAGATTCTATGGATGGATTGGAGGGGGACGTCGTTGTTTTTCCTTTATACCTAACACAGGTTGCGGGACGTCAGTTTTCAATCTCTTGCTGGCATGCAAAGACTGCCCTGGTGAAACATCATTGGAAAATTGTGCATCAGGATTAATTGGAGGTGGTGGTGGCGGTAATGGCAATCAGTTAGTCGGCCAATCATGGCGGTGTTAAGCAGGCCGTTTGACAATTTCTTGTCAAGCATTGTTTGCGGGAGGTTCAGGTTGCATTGACACGTGTGGGGGAATAGGAATGTCAGGAAAATTATGAGGTTGTCGAAAAGGGGGCCTTTCAGGTCGAGGATGCAGTATCCCATGGCCAACCAAATTAAAGAACCCAACTTGAAACAACTGGTTCAACTATTGCGGATCAACATCCAAGTGAATAGAAAATTGAGGTCTCATATGGCCTAGATGCCAATTACCCCTGCCTCTGTTATTTCGGCCATTACTGCCCCTGCTGAAAAAACTCATCTTGTAAAAATAATTAGTCAATCATGAAGTTCTTAATAACCCATACATGAAACTCCACTTAAATAAATCAAGAGTTGGCTCTATAATTTACTACATGACACATGCAATCCATCCATAAAAATGTCATTTATTAATTACCACACGAACAGGGAATTGATAGGGTCAATGGGGGTATGGAGGGCTTGTATTTAGCGTAAAGTGATAACATGGAGGGGGAAGGATTTACGAATAATGTTCAAGCAATCAATAAAAAACAATCTAATGTGTATCTAAACATATCCTAGAACACAGTCATCAATTACTGCCACAACAATTTTTCTTCATTTCCATACAGATTTCTCTTAAAAATAAATATCTAAATATCGCAAAAAAAGGAGTGGAAAAATGCATTTGGGATAACGAGGGAGTTGTACTTTGCAAAAAAATGGTAGAATGGAAGGGATTCCCACAGATACTATTCTAATAATATATCAAACAATTCCATACTCGCCATCAATTAACAATCACCACCTCTTTCTGTTTCAAAATTGAACAAAACTCTGTTTCCCCAAAAAACAACCCAGAACTCGTGTTTCTTTCCATGGATGCTCATTTGCCTTAGAAATTTCATTGCACAGTAACCAATTTATATTTTAGTTCCCAAGAATTATTTAACAATAATAACATTTCTTATGCACAATAAAGTCAAGGAGTGAACATCATCATAATAATCATAACCATCGCAACAAATAGTCGAGGAGCGGACATGTTGTAGCCTACAATATCAACACCAGTATTGTTTAAACCTACAGGGTCCCACCTATTGTCCAAAGGACTTCTTGTGTTTAACAATAATTCAACTGAAACCATGCCTTCAATTTTCCTTGCACTCTAGTTTGTAAGACTCATTTAAAGCATACATAATTCATACATAGGTGCTCTTTGCATTTGAAATAAAACACAACAAGTCGTATCTTAACAATATTTTTGCAACGCTGCCATTGATCCCAATATTTTTCCTTGTGACAGACTGTATTACCAAACGAATAAGTGGGTTCATCCTTTTGATCTTCGCACAACAAAAACTTGTGACCAAAAAGAACACGAACAATTCCCTTACTAAATTTTGGGTTGGCCATCTCCCACGATATTTTTCAAACACAAGGTTCAATACACAACAGTGGACATGAATGTGGTGGAAGTAGACGAGCTAACCAAGTTGAGGGTTTGGCCAGAAGGAGCACAGAAGGTTTAATTCCACCATAAAATTCCATGTTTACAATTACAGAGTTAGTGCAAGGGTGCGGGCATACTAGCCACAAAAACCAACGACAGAGTTTCCATATAACCCATAGGTAAGGAGCCATGATACGCTTTTGTTAGACGAGAGGGAAACACAAAACGAGAAACCAGAGGCAAGGCAGGCCTGAGAGTTTCCCTAATGATATCCTTTTCCACAAGTAAAGCACGAACAACTATATACAGTAAGAGACACCCACATAGCTTTTCAATGCAAATAGTTCAAATACAAACGCCACCGAGACCAAAACTTCACTAAAAATCCATACACAATCAACATTTATATATATCATAGCTTTGGAAATGCACATACCCCGAGCAAGCAAGAGCCAACTGTTGACTTAGTTAAAGAGTAGAGCGAAATATTCATGGATGGAGCAGCAAGAAACCTCATACCTGAGTGTAAAGATGCTAAGGAGAAACAACCAAACCTGTATACCTCTTCCACGGCCGAGCAAAGTGGAGCAGCAACAACCAACAAGGAGCAAATGCAAAAATGGCTAAGGTGGCGGGCTTGAGTTAGGTTAGAGTGATGTGCATTTACTGCACGTCGCTTCTACACTTACACTCTCATTCATAGCCGGTATGAGCAAGCCAACTCTACAACTCATCAACCATTAAATCCAAATAAATTAAATACAAGCTGAATGCCCCATAGTTTTCCAATGTTCAAACCTACACTTGCACCAACCCTTGTCAAAATTCCCATGTAACACATATACCAAAACCTTGCTAGGGGTACAAAGTCAAAACATAGATTTTCAATTAAACTCATGCACACAACCCTTATAGCAAGAAATCAAGGTGATCACCGCACCATACACCATATACCATACATGATTAAAAACTGGAGTGTAGATCCTTCATCAATTGAAAAGCAACATAGTCATACTTTGTGAGAGATAATTAAGACACCATCATTTCCTCTTCAGTCACCTTGCCCATAACGTCCTGCAATCAATTATTTTGACAGTGGTTTAAAGCAAATAAACTGTAGAGTTCGTGTCACAACCAAGTCATAAGCACATGAAACATAAGTGTTGCTTCTCCGTCATAGTCACATAAGTTACACAAGGGGTCCCACTTGTTAGTATATTATTAAATATAATTAAATAATAAGGTGTTGCAACCATTTGTAAGCAGATACCCTATGTTGCGCTTTTGAGCGTCAACAAGCACCAACCTTGTTTGTTAAAAAGAAGGATGGCACACTCAGGTTGTCCATAGACTATAAGAAACTCAATAAGATGACCATTAAGAATAAGTATCCCTTGCCAATGATCAATGACTTGTTCGACCAATTAAGGGGTGCTACAATTTTCTCCAAGATTGACTTGAGGTCTGGATACCACCAGGTTAGGATTAAGGGTGAAGACATCCACAAAACAACCTTTAGGACAAGATATGGTCACTACGAATTTGTGGTGGTGCCATTTGGGCTAACCAATGCACCAGCCACTTTTATGTGCTTAATGAATAATGTACTCAGTAAGTTCTTGGACATATTTGTATCAGTTTTCATTGATGATATTCTAATATATTCCAGGAATAGGGAAGAGCACAAGGAACATATCAAACTAGTGCTTCAAGTGCTAACAGAACATCAACTCTATGCTAAGTTTAGTAAGTGTCAATTTTTCCAGAAACAAGTCCATTATTTAGGCCATGTTATTTATGAAGAAGGAGTGGCAGTTGATCCTTACAAGATCAAATCCATCATGGATTGGCCTACCCCAAAGGATGTATCTAATATCAGATCCTTTATGGGCCTAGCAGGATACTATAGGAGGTTCATAAAAAAAAATTCCAAGATTGGTTGCCCAATCACCTCCCTTAAGAAAAAGGGAGTTAAATTCATTTGGACATGAGAATGTGAAGAGAGATTCCAAGAGCTGAAATACCTTTTAATCAATGCACATGTGTTGAAGATTGTAGACACAAACAAGGACTTCCTAGTGTGTACAAATGCCTGCAAGGAAGGACTCAAGGGAGTCCTTATGCAAGAAAGACATGTAATGTGCTATGAATACATAAAATTGAATGAGCATGAAATCAATTGTGTGACCCATGATCTAGAATTGGTTGTCATAGTACATGCTTTAAAAATGTGGAAGCATTACCTTCTAGGTAGGAGATTTGTGCTTATGACGGACCATAGTGGGTTGAGGTACATGTTTGATCAACCAAAACTTAATGCTAGATGGATGGCTCTCCTTAGTGAGTTTGATTTTGAAATCAAACATATCAAAGGAAAAGAAAATAGGGTCACTGATGCCCTTAACAAAAGTATGAAAGTGATTCACTTGGCAACTGTAAGCACTTGTGAAACAGATGTCAGGGAGAGAGTCAAAAGTGCACAAGAAACAGATGCATTTTTCAAGACTGTAAAATCATACTTAGAACAAGAGCCCAGAGGGATAAAGTATGAGGGTTATCAATTGTTGAATGGTGGTCTGCTAACTTACAAAGGTAGGTTGTATATCCCAAATTGTGATGACTTGAAGAGGTTCATGATGGATGAACTACACAAAAGACCATATGCTGGTCATCCTGGTTATCAGAAGATGATCACAGCCACTAGGAAACTGTCTTTTTGGCCAGGACTAAAAAAGGACATAGTTGATTACTTAGCTAAATCTCTAGAATGTTAGCAAGTTAAGGTAGAACACCAACATCCAGCAGGGTTGTTGCAACCCCTACCAATCCCATAATGGAAATGGGAAACCATCTCCATGGATTTCATCACAGGGTTACCAAAATCAGCCAAACAAAATGATGCCATCATGGTAGTTGTGGACAAATTGAGCAAGGTTGCTCACTTCATTCCCATCAAGTCAATTTGTAAGGCAATAGATATTATCAGTATTTTCAAGAAAGAGATATTTAGACTACATGGCATGCCTAAGGAGATCATATCTGACAGAGATACAAAATTTACTTCAAGCTTCTGGAAATATTTGTTTGTTGGTTTTGAAACTAAATTGTTATTTAGTACAACCTATCACCCTCAAACTGATGGAAAGACAGAGAGGGTAAACCAAGTGTTAGAGGGCATGTTAAAGATGCATGTAATGCATCAACCTAAGAAGTGGGAAGACTACCTACCACAGGTAGAGTTTGCCTACAATAATGGCTATCAAGAGTCATTGAAGATGAGCCCTTTTGAGGCCCTCTATGCTAGACAATGCAAGATTCCAATCAGCTGGGATAACCAAGACGACCGAATTACCATCAGGCCATATATGCTGAAAAAAATGGAACAAAAAGTAGTTTAGATAAAACAGAATCTGAAAATAGCTCAGGATAGACAGAAAATCCATGCAGACAGAAGAAGGACTCCTAGAGAGTTCAAAGCAGGGGATCATGTGTATCTCAGAGTTAGACCTAGGAAAAGCTCCTTGAGAATGGGAGCTTGTGCAATCTGGCACCTCGGTATTATGGACCCTTTGAAATCTTGGATAGAGTGGGACATGTAGCATATATATTATCACTTCCTCCCACAATGAAGGCACATAATGTTTTCCATGTTTCATTATTGAAGAAATATGTAAATGACTCTAATCATATAATTGACTGGTCTGTGATTCAGGTGGAACCAGAGGGAGAATTCCTGCCAGAACCACAATGCATAATAGACAGGAAGGAAATCCCACTCAGGAATAGAACCATTGCACATGTCAAGGTGCAGTGGAAACACTTTGGCCCAGATGAGGCTACATGGGAAATGGAGGATGCCATGAAACAAGC
>JZKD02S0930560.1:7514-25058 GCA_000966675.3 Picea glauca
TAAAGAAGGAGAAGAGAAGGAACCGCAGAATGTTGCAACTATGGAGAAGTTCAAAGACGTTGACATCAATGCCATGAGTATCATAGTGGATTCCATAAAAGACCACTTGATACCCAATATCCCCCATCTTGACTCATTGAAGAAGATGTACGATGCTCTAATAAATCTCTTCTCAGTCAGAAAAATTGGACAAGTTATGAGTTTGAAGAATGAGCTCTGTGACATGAAGATGAATGATGATGACAGCATAACATCATACTTTGTAAGGATCTCCTAGCTAAGAGATCAACTACAAGCTATTGAAGAGATCACTTTAGAAAAGGAATTACTCAATGGTCTTCCCAAGACATGGGATGCATTTTCCGCAAGCATGAATACAAGGAAAGAGTACCCAACATTTGAAGAACTTTGGACTTGTTGTGCTCAAGAAGAATCAAGAATCAATGCAAAAGAAAAACCTCAAAATAAGTATGATGATCAAGCCTTCACAACAAGATTCAAGAACTTCAGGAACAAAAGGAAGGTTGGTTCAAGGAGGAAGCCAAACCAAGAGAAAGACATTTCAGAAATACAGTGCTTCAACTGTCAGAAATATGGTCACTACAGGAATCGGTGTCCCGAGATAAATAAAAGGAAGAAGAAACATGAAGCATCGATTGCCGAAGAAAAGGAACCTACTAAGAAGAATAAGCAGGATGGAAGGGACTTCTTCTACTAAAAGGTAACAATACTCTTCTTGTTTTCTTGTACATATCTTGCTTGCATCGTCTCTGTACATATCCTGGAAGATAATGTGTTCCAAGAAGAACTATACCTATGAAAGAACAACAAGACAAGGATGAATATCATTAGGCAATACATATGAAAGGATGAAATACAAATCATGTGGAAGACACTACAAGATAAGACCGAAATCAGAAATCAATCTTGAAGAGACTTGGAAAAAGTAAAGACAGAAAGAAGTCAACAATTGAAAGGAAAATGAAGAAAGACTTATGACGACAACAATGGAAGCGTGGACTCTATTAGACAAGAGAGCCAATTATATATTGTAGAAGACAATAAGGACGGAGACGGAAGTAGTCAGACGAAGGGAGCAGATTATATGCACTCTTACATGAAGCAAGGATTAGGAGGGAACTAATCCTATGATCCATTGAAGATGATGAAATGTATATATCCATGATAGCAACCATGAAAGACAGTACATGTTCAACTCAACCGCAGAAGAATACATTTTCGAAGAGAAGCCTTAAAGTATTCCTGGTTTTCCATCCAGATCCATGATCCTATGATGAAAGGAAGAATTGGAATCTCTAGAACATGGAATCTACAAGAAACTTCATGGACCTAAGAAATAATGAAGAACATGAAGAAGAAAGGGATAATGAAAAACATGAAGAAGAACAGCTAGAACAATTAGTCATTGTATCAAGACTGTCAGCCTGATATGAACTCACTAAAAGAAATCAAGCAGAAGAACCAAAAGTCGTGATGGAAGACTTATGAATAAAATCATTGCAAGATCTAGAACCAGAGGTTCTCCCAGATGGAGGGAGAAGATTATGATGATTGATTGTTCCAGTACACCAGACTTATCTCTATATAAGTGTTGGCAGCCAATCAACATTTTTCCATTGTCTTATAAGCTGCCTACAACAATGTTTTGCAAACATCGATTTTTCGTCACAATTTTCAAATGAATGATGCTTTTGTTCTTTGCGCTTTTTACACACTTATTTTCGTTTGGTTTTCACGAATGTAAGCGTGAAAACATTGGTCTTTCGAAGCTGCATTAGAATCACTATTTGAATTGTTGTTGTCTTTCTTGTCGACGTAACATTGCACTTACATTTCACTTATCATTATGTGGCTGGCAAATTTTTTTAATTATAATGAACGGACATTCTTAGATTGATTGTGTGACTTGGTTTCATTGAGTTTGTAATGCATTGGCTTTTGGATTTTCATTTTTATTTGACCTACTTGCCCATTGGTTTCATAAAAATACATAGGGGTTATGGTTAAATCCTTCATATATATCTTTTAATATGGTACCCATGTTTGTGTTTTCATAACTATTGGCTTGTTGATTATATGAATACCCATGGGCACATTGGTTGAGCTCTTGATATGAGTTGTTACAATACATTGGTGCATGGTTAAACATTTGGCATTGGTTTCAAGTTGTATGTTGATGGTTTAAAGCTATGGTATAACGGTGATTGCATGCGTTTGTTTATACATTTACCATTGGATTCATTGGGCGGCAAAGTGACATGATTGTTGAACTATGCTATAATGGGTAGAACAGCTATAAGCCAGCGGTTGTACTTTGGCAATAACTATTATGCATGGCAGAGATAAAATCCACCACCTTTGCATGATGGAATTTATTCCTATCCCTTATTCCCGTTCACCTCTGTTAGCTCGGGAAACCTTCGTGTACTCTGCTCCTGTGTATGCTATGAACCAAACTCTAGACTTACTGTGAGCTCGGCTCCATGGCACCTGTGGTGCGGATCGAGCCAAACGGAAACCAAGCCTTGCTATTATTTGACAATGCCCATAAAGACTTGGAGGCTAACGGATGGCTTACCTTTGTACAACGATTTCATGGTTTTAATCTAGTTATGGCACAATAGTTCAACCTAACGTTTGATGGCTGTAGAGCCAAGGTGGGTGACATCCAGTTGGAAATCAATGAGGAATTTATCAGTTCTGCTACAGGGTTACCTGCCATAGACCAGCGTTGGTTCAAAAATTCGAAAGTGGAAGAGGTGCCTTGGACACTTCTATTCGTCTCGTGCAAAGTCACCTCTTGTGACAGAGGTATGCCCATATCTATGCTCAAACCATGATGGAATGACCTTTTAATAGTAGTCAAGCAGTTTGTGACCTGTGAAGGTCAATACAGACTCGTGTTTCTCTACCACCTGCGTTTGTTAATGAATTTTATGGGATACCCATTGAATATGCCTTTCTACTTTCAGCGCAACCTATATAAAATGTCGAAAAGGTTTAAAAGGCATAAGGCTGATAGTAGCATGTTCCACCATGGGCTTACTAAATTGATAATTTTTTATCACTTGGGTTCACACGGTGATAGCTGGAGAGATTTCATCGCTTGTAACGGTTTTGATGACACGGACCATGTCTAGGTCGACAAACCTATGGTAAATGAAACCAAGACCGAGCTGCCTGTGCCCTTCCATGCCCTACTGCCTCTTCCTAAACCCTCGTCCGACCTTGATGTTGACTTACCTGATGCTATGACTAAGAAGATTGAGATTTTTAAAAGGCCTGTAAGAAAAAAGCCCAAGGCAAACCCTACGGCTTATGCCAAGGGTAAAAATAACACTTGGATGATTTCAAGAATGGCCAGGAATAAGCCTAAACCCTTGGTTGAGCAGAAACCTATAATCTGTAGTGAGGATTCTGACTCTGACATAGAACGTTTCCTAGCCAGTGAGTATCCTTACTCACAGGGTTTATGCCCCGAGCCACCTTACGATTTTGTGTCGAATCTTCCCCCTTGCCTAAAGAATAATCCTGACTACCTTGGGATTAAACTACCTAACGAAAAACTTGGCAATGTAATCAAACCCTCACCCACACTTTCGAGCCCCTCACAGTCGTCATGTGACCAATGTGATTTATGGTTGGAACGATACTACATTGACGTCCCCATACTCCAATCGAAAATTCAATCGTTGGAAAGCCAAGTTGCTGTGTTGACCAGCCAAAGAGACAAGCTCCAAGCAACTGATAACAAGCAGAAGACGATTGGCTCTATATTTTTCAAGAATGTTGAATCGGCCATGACCGTTATCAACTCCAAGTTGTCGTGATCAAGCTGGTTGCTCGCCATACAGGTATGATTTTGATATAGGTTTAAGTTTTGTGGATGACCAGGATTAATATAGTGATTGGATTTTGGTCTTCGAATAGCTCTGTTTATATTTTGAAATGGCTCTGTCATGATGTGTTCATCCTGTATATATATTTCGCTTTGCTAAAATTAAATGGAATTTCATTTTGGATACGTGATTTGATCATTCCCAGTTTAGCCATTGATAGATTTTTATCGTATTTGAATGGTTTTCATTTGGATTTGATTTTCTCGTTTGTCTGATTGAGTTAACAAAATTGACGATTTGCTTTCAATTGAATTCATTTTGTATCTACTCTGAATAGGAAGTTTTTCATGCTCAATTTGGAATGCGATCATGTCTGGATTTGATTTCGTTATGGTTCATATGCTGTGATTGGCAAACGATTTCAATGAGTTTGGTTGTTACAATCTTGTAATGTGTTGTGCAATCTTCTAAGAACAGGAATACAACTCTGTTCGGTTTCAATTTGGAAAGAACTACTCTGTTTCGTATGAAAACAATGCTCTCATTTAAGCCTGTGCAAATGTGCCCGAATCGTGGACGGTTTGATCCACGACAACCATGTAAAACCCCAACTGTTTGGTTCACTTGATTGGATCGCTATATCTTCAGATTGTTTGCTCGATTTTATGAATTGTATTTGTATCAAAAATAGATTTGATTACAGTTTTGTTCTCAAACGAGTTTGTTAACTCAGTTCGACTTATGATATTCTGTTAAAATCGTATGAGGAATTTCGGGTAATAGTTTTTTTCAAGAAAAGATTTCGTGAATGATTTTGTTTGCCCAATGTGCAATAACAAATGACCAGATTATTCTTTCAAATTCTGTTACCAATTAATTGATCCTGTTATGATTTCATTTGAATTGATTTTCGCGCCAGCTTGAATCGATCCACTCGTGGCATGAATTGTTTTCTATGACAATACAGTTATAACGATTTGATAACGATCTTGTTTGGATTCGATCGTATTTCCTGTTTAACGATTGCCTATGATTCATTTTGATTACATCAGTTCCAAATTGATATCAAACTATTTTACAACTGTTGATTATGATTCTGTTCATTCGATTTTGTGGTAACAAAAGAAACAGAGTATGCCTATCTCTGTATTCATTTGATCAATTTTGATCCTGTTTGATTTCGAATGGTATAATAATTTCAAGTTTAATGATTCATTTTCAAATAGATATTGGATGTTAATTGAATTTAATTCTTTAAAATATTCTTAATCGATTTTAATGTTGATTCTGTGTCTTATTTAGACCAGCTACAGAATCGCATGATTCTGTAGCTAGTCTATAGAGTTTGATTTTTTTTTTATCATTTTATTAATAAAAGATCCTTCTAACTTGTCTATTTTTTACACTTTTCAGGTAAATTCGAATTGCACGGGATATGTTGGACAGTCTAGGAGAATATTTATGTATTTTAGTTTTATTGTAGGTTCCTAGTTTAGTTAAACTTGGGATATCTGCCCAAATTTTCTGTAAACAGTTTGATAACTTCTACAGGGAGGTTTTACCTTATAGAATCTCTATAAATACTTATTATTTTTTGTAATAAGGATCATCCTCACTTGTGGGAGAACCAGGCTATGGATATCTAATACAAACTGAGACAGAAGTTGATGTTTTGCTACAACTTTCGCTTTCATAATATCAATCTTTTGTTTTATGTTTATGCTTATCAATTTGCACTTGATTAGTGACTACTTTAGCTATCATGGTCTTTTGCAGAATGATATGATTTAATTAATATGATACATGTCTGATTTCTTTCAATACTTAAAAATACAACAATTATTTGATTCAGTTAATGAACGACATATTTCTCTTCTTCATCAATTGAATTATTCTGTATAAGTCTTTGCATACAAGTTTACCTAATTGTTAAGATTTATAAATTATAAGATTGTTGTAATTTTTATGTCTTGTTTGTCCTGTAATCAAACTTGAAGAGCACTACAACTATCGTTTACGAGAAGCTCCTGGATAATTCGGTGTAGGTTTCCTCCCTCCGATCAGCTTAGACAATCATCATACACAGGACAAATATGGAGCATTTCTCCAGGTCAGTTTGTGATTTATTTTCGTTAGTATTTTTAGTATAATATTAGTAGTTTAGTTATATATATGTTTATTTAGATTTGTAGTTAGAATTAGTATATTAGTTGTTTAGTTTAGTTAGTTTTTATTTTGTTTATTTCTTGTTCATAAAATTATAAAATCAACAAAAATATATTTTTCTGTCTAAAGGCAGAATATAAATGAGTTTTTCAGGTTTTATTTAAATCTGTGAATTGTAGATATTGTACATTTTGTGAATAAGTTATATTTCAGTTAGTAGTTAGATAGTTAATTAGTTAGAGTTAGTATAGTAGTAGTTAGTAGATTGTATTTATAGAATAGTTAGATTAGTTTAGTTTGTTTTAATAATTAGTTTTAGTTAGTTTGTTTAATAGTTAGTTTTAGTTAGATTAGTTTATTAGTTTGTTTTATTTATTTTTTTAGATTAGTTATTGTAAATTAGTTTTCTTTTTTTGTTTTCTTAGGACCTTAGATCGGCTAACGGAGCTGCTAAACCCGTCAGGGTGGTTCATCCCAAACGGCTTGGGTTATTAGACAACCCCGGACCGGTTCCACTCTCTCAGTTGACAGACGATCGATTTCGCTTGTCAACAAATGGCGCTAGAAGGAGGGCCTGAACTTAATTAATGGCATGAGGCGGTCGCAAGACTCCTCCACCACCAAATCGCTCACCTATAGTGACTAGAAGCCATTCCAATGATAATATTGCCCTTCTCAACCTTCCACACCCACTACCCCAATGGAAAATCAGAATAACCCTGCTAGACCGTGGCTTGAACATGATGTTGTAGCCGTACCTGGAGCTTAGCATCCTTTACCTAAACACCCGAAAAAATGGCTTCCTAAGTTTGACCCTGACTCAAAACAGATCGTTGAAGATCACATTAAAAAGTTTATGTTAGCCATAAGACTCCACAATGTCGAACATGAAGACATTGTCTGTAGGTTGTTCCCTTATAATTTCGAGGGTAATGCATCCACATGGTACTTTGCCCAACAACCCCATACCATTGTTTCTTGGGAAAAGTTTGAGTCATGCTTTTTGGAAAATTCGGAGACGGTAAACCTCCGGAAGTCCTAGCCATGGATCTTTCTAGCTTGAGAATGAACCCAAAAGAAAAAGTTAAAGACTTTAATCAAAGATTATTAACACTTAAAAACCGAATCCCTACAGATTCCATGCCTGCCGAGAGTCTTATAATAGAATACTACGCTAAAGCTTTGCATCAAAGTATAGCTATTTGGGTTAAATGATCTAAGAAAGCCACATTGTTAGAAGCCTTCGAGGAGGCCAGCCAGATCGAAAAAGACATACTTAGTCTTAAAGATTCTACTAGCAACGAAACTGAGACTAGTTCTTCTTCCAAAAAGAAGATCGAAATCCTCCCCAGACCCACTCAAAGTAAAACACAACCTGAAAACTATGATTTAGAGAACTTAACTAAAGTTGTTCAAAAACTGTCAAATCAAGTTATCAACTTAAAAAGGTTGACCGAAGAAGATTCCTCGAGCAAAGGGCCTTATAAACCCCATTCCGAAAGCCTTTTCCTACCAACCGACCTAACCCAACCACCGAAGGCCTAAATATAGAAAGCCTGCAATGCGCCCTTCAAACAATTCTAGAAGCCCAAGATAACTTGATGCCTCCTGAGATCCCTCAGGAAGTAGTTGAACAAGAGACAGTTCAAGAAGAAGAGTCTTCTCCAAACATTTTTGGACACTTCTCGGATATCATCTTCCAAGCTAACTTCGAGACAGTTCATCCTTATAATACCAGGAGTAAGACAACAAACCTTCTACCGAAAACACTACAACTTCGCCTCCAAAGCAATCTAAATCAGTTGAGACTAAACAGAGTAATGTGAACCCCAACTTAGATTATGATGTTGTTGAGGATCTTAAAAAGTTAAAGGCTAACATTTCTATTTATGAGTTATTAAAATTTCCATTTCTGCTTCAAAAAATGTTGCAAAATATTTCAGAGAATGGAAAAAATGGTAATTCTAATGGTAACAAGGTTGTGCAAAACAAAGTCCCTCAGAAGACTTCCACTAAAAATAATCCTGATCCTCAAGATAAAGGAAGCCTTCCTGTAAGTAATGTAAATAATGTAAATAATGTAAATAATGTAGATAAAGTAGCTTTAGAAACAACGAGTAAAAAGCCACAAGCTACTACTCTTAGTACTCACAAAAATGTACCTCCTTTCCTGTTAACTTTCGATATTTTTAATAGAAACGTGCAGAATTGTATGGTAGACTCAGGGGCGTCATCCAATGTGATGCCTTGGTCTGTTTGCCAAAATATTAACGCTGAAGTTGAACCCTCGACTTTAAAAATCATACAACTTGATCGGACAAATGTCAAAGTTATAGGTGAATTAAAGAATGTGCTTATTAGATTATCATCTAACCCCAAGGTTCATCAAGTTATTGATATAATTGTTGTGGATATTCCTGAAGTGTATGGTCTGTTTTTAAGAAGGGACTGGTCAGAGTAGCTACATGGTTATTTTGCGACAGATTGGTCTCATCTACGGCTTCCAGAAAATGGAAAGCCTAATAAAATCAAAGTAAATCGTGAGCGCTACCTTAAGTTCATGGTCACCGATTTGAACGATCCTAACGAACCATTTACACCTTCTGCTGATTCACCCGAAGTACAAGGGATGGACACCTTCTTCAACAATTTCATGGTTGAGGCTTCACCTATCACCAATCCAGAACAACAGTATGAGATTGTAGCATTTATGCAGCCAACAGTTTCCACGCAACAATCTCATGCACCCGATGGAAACCAAATTTGGTCTCTGTATTTCGACGGGTCAAAGTACAAAGAAGGAGCTGGAGCAGGCTGTGTCATTATCGATATGACAGGTAACAAAACATTGATAACATGTAGGTTGGAATTTGAATATACTAACAATACTGCAGAATATGAGGCTTTACTGCAAGGTCTCATAAAATCTTCTGATATGAACATTCAAAATTTAACCGTCTTTGGTGACTCTGAAATAGTGATTAGACATGTAAGAGATTCTATCCATTGTTTGTCCCCACATCTCAAAAGATACTAGTCTGAGGTATGGAATTTAATGAATAAATTTACTTCTTTCAATATAAATTCTATTCCTAGATTGAATAACTCTAAAGTAGATTTATTAGCTAATGTAGCTTCTAAACTTCTTCCTGCAGAAGGTTTGTCCCAAGATGCATTCTCTGTTGAGCTGCTATTTCGGCCATCCGTTCCCGACAACATCACGAACTGGAGAGTATTTGACGATGATCAACAGATTATCAACTTTCTGCACATGGAAGAAACCTTTCAAGGTGCGGTGATAGAAAAACACACACACGATGACAATTTGCACGATTTCATGGTAATACCAGATCTGAGAACTCCTGAATCTTCATCAGATATGGTAAACTTCATCCCAAAACCTGTAGTTAGATTAGAAATTTTTTATGATTTTGAAGATAAATTTAAAAAGACGGTCAATTGTAAAACCAGTAGTTCCTCGTTATCTTAAGAAAAAGTGAACTTAAGGACTAATGAAAATCCTCAGTGCATCAATATAGGGTTGGGATGTTCTCAACAAGAAAAATCCGCATTTATTAAATTGTTAAAAGAATTTAAAGATGTCTTTGCATGGACGTATGATGACCTTAAAACTTTCGACCCTAATATCATACAACATGTCATCCCGATGAAGCCCCAAACCTTACCCTTTCAACAAAAATTGGGGAAAATGCACCCCAAGCTCGAACCGACCGTTCAAAAAGAATTCAATAAACTCCTAAATGCTAAGATAATTTTTCCTGTTAGACACACTCAGTGGGTTTCTAACCTTGTCCCAGTCCGGAAGAAAAATGGGGAAATCTGACTCTGCGTCGATTTTCAAAATCTTAATAGAGCGTCTGATAAAGACAACTATCCTATCCCGCCCATGGAACAGATCCTTTAATAAGTATCTGGTTCAAAGAGGCTACGTTTACTTGATGGTTTCTCAGGATACAACCAAGTCCTGATGTCTCCACCAGACCAACTTAAAACTACCTTCCGTACTCCGTGGGGCACTTATGCTTATCGTAAAATGCCCTTTGGATTGATTACTGCTGGCGCAAATTTTTAGAGAGAAATGGACATTGCTTTTCGAGGCCTGATCAATCAATCCGTCGTAGTCTACTTAGATGATGTGATTATATTTTCTAAAAACAAAAACGATCATCTAGCTCACTTACGAGCCGTTCTACTGCAATGTCGTAAATACGACATCTCCTTGAATCCCAAAAAAACCATCTTTGCAGTAGAACAGGGTAAACTCCTAGGATTCATTATGTCTAGTGAAGGGATGATTATTGACCCCGAAAGGACTCAAGTCATCGCAAAACTTCCCTCTCCTACATCCAAAAAGTCTATGCAGTCTTTCTTAGGCCAGATTAACTTCGTGAGAAGATTTGTCCCCGGCTTCTCTGAAATGGTCAGACCCTTGCATAGCTTAATTAAGAAAGACACTCCATATCACTGGGGATCCCCAGAAAACCAAGCTTTCAATGCAATAAAGAAGGCCATAAAAGACGCTCCGTCTCTCATGAGCCTCGATTTTTCTTAAGACTTTACACTTTACGCTTTTGCTTCTGATCGTTCCTATGTCGTCGTCCTAACCCAAATGAATGTCGAGAAAAATGAAGTACCCATCGAATTTATGAGCTCTTCTTTCAAAGGCGCTGAACTTAACTACCCAGCGGTAGAGAGGAAAGCCTACACTGTTTTCAAAGAAGTTAAGAATTTCCAGTCCTATCTTTTGAAGTCAAGGACAAAAGTCATTGTCCCCTACCCATCCATTAGGAATCTGTTAGTGTAGAAGGAACTGGGAGAAAAGAGAGCCAACTGGGTCACCTCTTTGCAGGAGCATGACCTAGAAATCACCCCAGCTCAGATAGTGAGAGGCCAAGGATTATGAAAGTTAGTTGTTGATTCAGTAGCAGAACAACAAGAAGAAAGCGATATGTCAAACCTAGGACAAAGTGATCAAAGTCTAATCTATTGCACACAAAATTATGTCAGTCCTTGGTACAATGATATAAGATTCTGTCTTGAACATGGGTCAACCCCCCGTCACCTGGATCCCGCTAAAAGAAGAGTTTTGAGATTAAAGTATTCCTCCTTTTATCTGGTTAATGGTATCCTGTTTCGTCAAATTTTTGACGGCGTACTAATGCGCTGTCTTGAAAAGGAAGAAGCAGAAAAAGTCTTGCTCGAGTTGCATGCAAGAGAAGCTGGTGGTCATTTTGGTGGTGACACCACTGCTCATAAAGTTCTACGAGTCAGTTATTACTAGCCTACTCTTTTTAGAGACGCCCATGCCTTGTGTCGTAAATGTATTATCTGTCAGAAAGCGTCAGGGCGGTTACAAAAACCAGCCTTTCCTTTGCAGCCCGTTTCAGTAGATTCCCCTTTTTAGCAGTGGGGCCTTGATATCATAGGTCCAATCAACCCCCCGTCCTCACAACAACACAAGTTTATTGTGACAGCCACAGATTACTTTACCCAATGGTCTGAAGCTGTTGCATTAAGAACTGTCAACACCAGTCAGGTAATTGCCTTTTTAAACGCAAATATTATCACTCATTTCTGTATCCCTGATTGTTTAGTATTCGATAATGCTTCTTATTTTTCCTCTCTTGAGATGAGCGAGTTCACTTTGGAAAAAGGAATTAAGCTGAAGTATTTTGCTAGCTATTACCCCCAGGGAAACGGATTGGCAGAATCAACCAACAAGAACTTAATTAAAATCATCAAGAGAATGGTGGTTGAAAATCACAAGAATTGGCACAATGCACTGTTGAATGTGTTATGGGATGATAGGGTAACACCAAAAGATGCTTTAGGCAACTCCCCCTTTTTTCTCGTTTATGGCAAAGAAGCAATTCTTGCACCTCACATTCTTCTTCCTTCACTTCAACTATCACAGAAAGTCCAAGAAGAAGATTGTCCCCCTCTAGAAAATCGAATTAACGCTTTTATGAAGCTAGAAGAGGTAAGAGCCCAGGATAAACGTAAGTTAGATCAACATCAACAATTGGTTAAAATTTGGTTCGATTCTAACTCTGCTTCTGATAGGAATTTTGAAGTAGGTGATCTCGTCCTAAAATGGGACAAACTGCATGAGGGAAAGGGAGAGCATACGAAATTTCAAAACCCATGGCTTGGGCCATTTTTAATCGCTGAAAAGTTGGGTCCCAGTTCTTTTCGATTGCAGAATCTTGAAGGGCAGCTTGACACCTATCCAGTGAATGGCCAATCCCTAAAAAGATACTTCGATTGATAACAACCCTTGTATATCATGTACATATTTTTCTTTTATTTTTCTTTTTCGTTTTCTTTTGTTTTTTATTTTTCTTTGAATTTATCAGTTTGTGTTTTTGAAAAATACACATACCTGTACTCTAAGATCTTCAGACAAAGACGATAAGAAATTCCCTCGCTGAAATAACTTCTGAGAAATTTGTACAAACATCAATAGTATATTGCTGAAGTTTATATCTGTGTCGGAAAAATCTGTTGTTTGAAAGAAGTTGACTGATTTCAATCTCTGAGCAAAGCTTGTCATGATCATCTATTATCTTTTTATGCTGTCCCTATTCCGTAAAGGAATGACTCAGAAATATGTCTCCCTGTCTTAAGAAGTTGTTTTTGTAAATAAAACATCTCTGGATCTAAATAAAGGATGGTGCTAAAAATTCTGATGAGGTCTGAAAAAATATGTTAAAATATCATGATTTTCAGCGTCACCCCGCTCAGCTATATATCTATGAAAAAAAAATAAAAAATTATTAACAAAGATGTGGGAAGTGCTTGTAAACCCGCAGGGATGCTGAACAGGTCTGTTGGTAGTGGGTAAATGCATGCATGGCGCCAAGGAAACTTCGTTGGGGTACTGAACAGGCCCGCTGGCAGTGAAGCAATGTCGGGTATATGAAAATTTGTAAATAAGAAACCTCTTTAATGTCCTTTATTATGATCTAGGACTTCTTGGCAGTATACATATGTCAGAGTGGGTTAAATGGAAACCCTGTCGAGGCTATGGATGCCTGCTGGCAGCAGTGGCTATGCCAACAGTATTGGAGATTTTATATTTAATATCGTGACTTGCTGATCTTAAGATTGTTATCAGTTTTCATCTTTTAAAACAATGCTGAAAGATGGTTAATGATGATGTTTATACGATTTTCTGGTTGTTATTTTTGAGTTGGAATTATCTTTGTTGTCCTAATCTGAATTTGTTCCTATTGGTAGAGATAACTTCTTCTATCAGTGTGTTGCCATTATTGGTAGCCAATCAACATTTTTCCATTGTCTTATAAGCTGCCTACACCAATGTTTTGCAAACATCGATTTTTCGTTGCAATTTTCAAATGAACGACGCTTTTGTTCTTTGCGCTTTTTACACACTTATTTTCGTTTGGTTTTCATGACTGTAAGCGTGAAAACATTGGTCTTTCGAAGCTGCATTAGAATCACTATTTGAACTGTCGTTGTCTTTCTTGTCGACATAACATTGCACTTACATTTCACTTATCATTATGCGGCTGGCAAAAACTTTTAATTATAATGAATGGACATTCTTGGATTGATTGTGTGACTTGGTTTCATTGAGTTTGTAATGCATTGGCTTTTGGATTTGCATTTTTATTTGACCTACTTGCCCATTGGTTTCATGAAAATACATAGGGGTTATGGTTAAATCCTTCATATATATCTTTTAATATGGTACCCATGTTTGTGTTTTCATAACTATTGGCTTGTTGATTATATGAATACCCATGGGCACATTGGTTGAGCTCTTGATATGAGCTGTTACAATACATTGGCGCATGGTTAAACATTTGGCATTGGTTTCAAGTTGTATGTTGATGGTTTAAAGTTATGGTATAACAGTGATTGCACGTGTTTGTTTATACATTTACCATTGGTTTCATTGGGCGGCCAAGCGACATGATTGTTGAACTATGCTATAATGGGTAGAACAACTATAAGACGACGGTTGTACTTTGGCAATAACTATTATGCATGGCAGAGATAAACTCCACCACCTTCGCATGATGGCATTTATGCCTAACCCTTATTCCCGTTCACCTCTGTTATCTTAGGAAACCTTCGTGTACTCTGCTCCTGTGTATACTATGACCCAAACCCTAGACTTACTGTGAGCTCGGCTCCATGGCACCCATGGTGCGGATCAAGACAAATGGCAACCAAGCCTTTCTATTATTTGGCAATGCTCGTAAAGACTTGGAGGCTAACGAATGGCTTACCTTTGTACAACGATTTCAGGGTTTTAATCTAGTTGTGGCACAACAGTTCGCCCTAACGTTTGATGGCTGTAGAGCCAAGGTGGGTGACATCCAGTTGGAAATCAATGAGTAATTTATCAGTTATGCTACAGGGTTACCTACCACGGACCAACGTTGGTTCAAAAATTCGAAAGTGGAAGAGGTGCCTTGGCCACTTCTGTTCGTCTCACGCAAAGTCACCTCTTGTGACAGAGGTATGCCCATATCTATGCTCAAACCATGATGGCACAACCTTTTAATAGTAGTCAAGTAGTTCGTGACCTGTGAAGGTCAATATGGACTCTTGTTTCTCTACCACCTATGTTTGTTAATGAATTTTATGGGATACCCGTTGAATATGCCTTTCTACTTTTAGTGCAGCCTATATAAAATGTCGAAAAGGTTTAAAAGGAAGAAGGATGACAGTAGCCTATTCCACCATGGACTTACTAAAATGATCATTGTTTATCACTTGGGTGTACACAGTGATAGCTGGAGAGCTTTCATCACTCGTAACGGTTTTGATGACACAGACCCTGTCCAGGTCGACAAACCTGTGGTAAATGAAACCAAGACCGAGCCGCCTATGCCCTTCCATGCCCTACTGCCTCTTCCTAAACCCTCGGCCGACCCTGATGTTGACTTACCTAACGCTATGACTGAGAAGATTGAGATTTTTAAAAGGCCTGTAAGCAAAAATCCTAAGGAAAACCCTATGGCTTATGCCAAGGGTAAAAAGAACGCTCGAATGATTTCAAGAATGGCCAGGAATAAGACTAAACCCTCGGTTGAGCAGAAACCTATAATCCTTAGTGAGGATTCAGACTCTGACATAGAACATTTCCTAGCCAGGGAGTATCCTTACTCAGAGGGTTTATGCCCCGAGCCACCTTACGATTTCATGTCGAATCTTCCCCCTTGCCTAAAGAATAATCCTAACTACCCTGGGATTAAACTGCCTAACGAAACCCTTGGCAATGTAATCAAACCCTCACCCACACTTTCAAACCCCTCACAGTCGTCCTGTGATCAATGAGATTTATTGTTGGAACGATACTACATCGACGTCCCCATACTCCAATAAAAAATTCAATCGCTGGAAAGCCAAGTTGCTGTGTTGACCAGCCAAAGAGACAAGCTCCAAGCAGCTGATAACAAGCAGAAGACAACTGGCTCTATATTTTTCAAGAATGTTGAATCAGCCACGACCGTTATCAACTCCAAATTATCGTGATCAAGCTAGTTGCTCGCCATACAGGTATGATTTTGATATCGGATTAAGTTTTGTGGATGACCAGGATTAATATAGTGATTGGATTTTGGTCTTCGAATAGCTCTGTTTATATTTCGAAATGGCTCTGTCATGATGTGCTCATCCTGTATATATATTCCACTTTGCTAAAATTAAATGGAATTTCGTTTTGGATACATGATTTGATCATTCCCAGTTTAGCCATTGATAGATTTTTATCGTATTTGAATGGTTTTCGTTTGGATTTGATTTCCTCATTTGTCTGATTGAGTTAATGAAATTAATGATTTGCTTTCAATTGAATTCGTTTTGTATCTACTCTGAATAGGAAGTTTTTCATGCTCAATTTGGAATGCGATCATGTTTGGACTTGATGTCGTTATGGTTCATATGCTGTGATTGGCAAATGATTTCAATGAGTTTGGTTGTTACAATCTTGTAATGTGTTGTGCAATCTTTTAAGAATAGGAATACAACTCTGTTCGGTTTCAATTTGGAAAGAACTACTCTGTTTCGTATGAAAACAATGCTCTCATTTAAGCCTGTGCAAATGTGCCCGAATCGTGGACGGTTTGATCCACGACAACCATGTAAAACCCCAACTGTTTGGTTCACTTGATTGGATTGCTGTATCTTCAGTTTGTTTGCTTGATTTTATGAATTGTATTCGTATCAAAAATATATTTGATTATAGTTATGTTCTCAAACGATTTTGTTAACTCAGTTCGACTTATGATATTATGTTAAAATCGTATGAGGAATTTCGGGTAATAGTTGTTTTCAAGAAAAGATTTCGTGAATGATTTTGTTTTCCCAACGTGCAATAACAAACGACCAGATTATTCTTTCGAATTCTGTTACCAATTAATTGATTCTATTATGATTTCATTTGAATTGATTTTCACACTAGCTTGAATCGATCCACTCGTGGCATGAATCATTTGCTATGACAATACAATTATAATGATTTGATAATGATCTTGTTTGGATTCGATCGTATCTCCTGTTTAACGATTGCCTACGATTTGTTTTGATTACATTAGTTCCAAATTGATATCAAATGATTTTACAACTGTTGATTATGATTATGTTCATTCGATTTTGTGGTAACAAAAGAAACAGAGTACGCCTATCTCTGTATTCATTTGATCAATTTTGATCCTGTTTGATTTCAAATGGTATAATAATTTCAAGTTTAATGATTCGTTTTCAAATAGCTATTGGATGTTAATTGAATTTAATTCTTTAAAAGATTCTTAATCGATTTTAATGCTGATTCTGTGTCTTATTTAGACCAGCTACAAAATCGCATGATTTTGTAGCTAGTCTATAGAGTTTGATTTTTTTTTATCATTTTATTAATAAAAGATCCTTCTAACTTGTCTATTTTTTACCCTTTTCAGGTAAATTCGAATTTCATGGGATATGTTGGACAGTCTAGGAGAATATTTGTGTATTTTAGTTTTATTGTAGGTTCCTAGTTTAGTTAAACTTGGGATATCTGCCTAGATTTTCTGTAAACAGTTTGATAACTTCTACAGGGAGGTTTTACCTTGTAGAAGCTCCATAAATACTTATTATTTTTTGTAATAAGGATCATACTCACTTGTGGGAGAACCAGGCTATGGATATCTAATACAAACTGAGACAAAAGTTGATGTTCTGCTACATCTTTTGCTTTCATAATATCAATCTTTTGTTTCATGTTTATGCTTATCAATTTGCACTTGATTAGTGACTACTTTATCTATCATGGTCTTTTACAGAATGATATTATTTAATTAATATGATCCATGTATGATTTCTTTCAATACTTAAAAATACAACAATTATTTGATTCATTTAATGAATGACAGATTTCTCTTCTTCATCAATTGAATTATTCTGTATAAGTCTTTGCATACAGGTTTACCTAATTGTTAAGATTTATAAATTATAAGATTGTTGTAATTTTTATGTCTTGTTTGTC
>JZKD02S0930560.1:57000-73344 GCA_000966675.3 Picea glauca
GTTATGGTTTTAAACTTTAGTCCTTGTTTGCACTTGTGCTTGGTCATATGGGTCATATGACCATAGCCTTGGCGGTTAGGGGCTAGGTGCACCCGTAACCATCCTACAGTTTGCACGATTTGCGCGGTTGCATCCGATGCTGGGTTTTAATGCATAAAAGCGTGTGGGGACTAGGTTGATCCAACAAGGGTGCAATTTGTTGATGCAAAGACAACAAGCTTGAAGGGGGACTTTCAGGAAGCCTATCTTCTTCAATTTTTGGCCAAACGAGGTGTCGAAAAAGCCCAACTAGGGGTTTTTGGATGTTTTGGAGCCATTGGAGCCATCTATTTGGAATTTTGAGCATTGTAAAGCACATTTTTGATCACTTTGAGAAATTAATACAAATGATCCATTGGAAGATGGACCAGGAGATGTAGCCCAAGAGAGGGGTGAACTCCTTTATCATTTGTTGTGTTATGTGTTTTATGTTCACTATTTATTGTTGCTATTTATATGCATCTTTGATGAGTAATTTCGATAAAAGTGTGTTGAAAAGTTGATCCATTTGCATTTTAACACATGAATTAAATCTTGCAAATATTTCAAGAATACAAGTCTTCTTCATTTTTAGATCATTGAAGTCAAACAAGTATTGGTTCAATGAAATGGAAGCAACACCTTAGGAAAGTTGCGGCCACATAGTGATGTCGTCAAGTCTTCTACACTATCCGCCAATGGTGCAAGTCTACATCATGTGAATAAATGAGTTTAGGTCGAACATGATGAGACATCGTTTGATTACCGGTCATTGAAGTATATCGTTAACAAATGTGAGACAGCCTATCGATGATGAAAGTAGGTATCAAGGCAACAAGTGCATCTCTACAAATGTGAATAAAGGAGTTGGTGTCGAACACTTGAGAGATCTATTGATCAGGAGATGTTGATGTATTCTCATTTGTCAATGGAGAGAGAGCATGCTACTAATGACTGCAAGCCTCAAGGTACTCATAAAACTCTAGGTCCCATATCCAAAATAAATGAGTTCAAGTCAATGGAAGGAGGCCCACTGAAAGGAGAGCATTAAGGCATCTCTCATCAATCAGCATGAGGAACAATGCAGGAGCTTCATGATTTGGTGGAGATCAGACGAAGAACATGTTCATGAACCAATGAACCTATGCATCTTTTGCGTGTTCCAAATGCAAGCAGTACATGAAAAGGACCCTATGAATAGCAACAAATGAAGAAAAAATTCTGACAAAGGCGAGGAAACCACCAATAAGGCTAATGGAATCCAAGACACTGCACGAATCCCAAAGTGTGAATAGATGTATTGCCGTCGAACACAATAGAAACCATCCAGTCAACGACCAATGTCGATTGTTGGGTTCAAGGTGACCTACCAATGATGAAATTAGGGCCAGGGTGCATGATAAGACCAAAGTATCATGTGATTCTGAGACAAACAGAGGGTATGGCCAACATGCAAAGTCAATATTTTTGAGGAGTGGTCGACATAGGTTGATAGACTTCCTTTGAAAAAGATCATGAGACATATGGTGAACTCTAGCAGCATGGACTCAATGATGTGACAATTGGATGCAAGAGGCATCAATAACATTCTCTATAGGGACTAGAAGAGTAACTAATTGGTAGAGAAAACTCTGTAGCGAGATGAACTTCCTAAGGCCATGCTAAACCCAAAATTATGATGACACAAGGACTCAATAACTTTGTTCTTTGTTCAAAGGTGAGATGACTGCTGCCAATTAAAATATAGTATTCCCTTCCCGCCCATATTTTTTTTTTCATAACAAATGAATGCTATGATACAGAGGAGGGAACGAGTGTAGCAAGTAAGAAAAACTAGTTCTAGAAGTGGAACGTACCTATGCTCAATGCAAGTAAATGCATGCAGGAGATGGACACTCGGGGTGATGTTCCCTCCAGGGTATAGGGTGTCAAATTGCAAGGGATAAAAACAAGGCTCTGCTTGGTTGAGGATGCAAACTTCTTAGGCAACGGTTTATAACGCAAAGCAAGAACCATCTAAAGGATCAATATAGAAAGCGAGGGCATGTGATGCAATCACAACTTAACACCAAAAAAATTCCTTTTTTATATGTTTTAGTCTACTTGGTGTGAAAAAGGGGTAAACTTGTGCCAAATAGACATATTTTGAAATCCAATTTATGAGTGTGAAAAAGACAAGTTCAATCGACAATCTTTTCTATTTTTGATAGCGAGTCAGAAAAGAGCTTAACTAGGAATCATGATCTTTCAAATCCAATTTTAATGAGTGTGAAAGGGAGAAATCACTCGGCAATATTTTCATTTTTTGGACGAGTCGAAAAAGAGCTAAACTAAGTCTCGTTATTGGGAGTCCGCAGGTAATAAGGTCGTGTGTGCATGAGCGAGAAATGAGGCTCATTGTATTGAATTATAATGGACTCTTTGTCCTAAGGAAAAACTCGACATGGGCGCCAAATGACAAAGAGTTTCTAACTAGGGTACCCATGTTTGGTAAGTCTCTACCATTTATTAATGATGCTATTAATAACATATGGAGGTTTATGTGTCGCAATAAATGGGTTCTTACCTAAGGTGTAAAAGTGGTAGTCAAATGATAATGCAAAACAATTGCACGATGGAGTAAATACCTATATTATATGTGAGGTTATGAATATACCTTCTTGAGGAGATGAACGACCAACCATGATGTTGAAATCCGCAAGAAAATTGAGTCGAAATTACAAAAACCAGCTTAAAACCAGTCTTGAATTAGTCCATTAGACAAAACAATAGTATAAAACTATATTACGTGGGTAAAAAATGGCTTATAAATAGTAATAAAATAAAAAATTACTGTATCATTTTCATTTTTACCCAAATAGTGCAATTTAGACTAAAACACCTCCAGAATTCAAACAATGATCACGGGAGCCATAGGCAATGTAATCATGCATCGTCTAGACCAGATAACTCTTCATCCCATCTTCTTCAAATTCAGTGGTATACAATTTTGAGTTAGGTTCTATTTTGTTAGTTTTTAAGGGCGCAAATTGGATTTTTCGGTATACGTGGGTTTCTCTAATTAGGTCGCGTATACGGCTAGTTATACACCCCTGTGTGAACCACAGGGAGCATATATAAGGCCCTACCCATGACTGTTTGTAAATAAACCAGGTATACGTGTGCAAAAGGAAAAAAAAAGATGTTTCTAACTCAAAAATGATTTGTTTTTTTGCAGGATGGTGTTCGAATGGAGAGAGCGAGAGAATGAGGAGGTAGATGCAGTAGTGGATCGAGATCTGGTGGCTCAAGTGGCTTTAAAAAGATGTGGTTTATACAAGTTTGGGGCTCTCAAAGGAATGAGGTCCCAAGTGAGGTTGTTGGAAATGTTGGTGGGCTATTGGGATCCGAATAGCGAGAGATTTATCCTTGATGGACAACCATTAAGGATCAAAGTAGAGGACATCTAATTCTTGACAGGACTTTCACACCAAGGAGAGGTTGTGGACCTCAAGTCACGTGGGGCAGGGAGTGGGATGAAGTTCGAAGAATACATCGAGGTCCACTATGTTGCAGGGACTCCCATGGTGGGAAGTCAAATCCCTATCTGGGATATAGGTAACCTCAGCCTAAAGATTATTGTGCTTGTTCTTACTAGGATCATAGGATCGGCCTCATTGCATTAGGCATTGAGACTGCTTATGTTTTACGCATTGGAGTGTGCGAGACCCACTGTCTATGATTGGTGTACCTCACTGTTGACCAATATGAAAGTTCAGTTGAAAAAGTGCAAGAAGGGGGCTAAGATAAACTTCAGGTTTTCCTTTGTTCTTTGCATCTTCTTTTTCAAGCGAGTCCCAGGTCTGGGACCTAGAGTGGATATCATTCCTAGAGGACCATGTGATCCGGCTATGGCACAATGGATCGAGGTCATGAAATGGCAGGTGGGTAGGGTGGTGACACCCTACAATGATGATTTCTTCTTCTGGTGGCAGAGACAAATCATAGCTCTCGACGACTATCCCTATGCAAGAATAAATTTTAGAGGAGATCCTGATATGCCACTTCCACCAAGAGCTGCCTATGGCGCCATAGGTAAAATTTTTTATATATTTCATTTTTTTGTATTTTTGTATTAAAGAGGACAAAAAATATTTTTGGATGGTTTTATTAATTCGACACATGTACAATTGCATATGTGGGTCCAAAATGGCCAGAGGGATTCCTACGACATAAGCAAAGGCACCAGGGAGATGAGGCAGTAGGAGGAGAAGTGGAGAGAGTCCTTCAGAATGTACAGGGAAACCTATCTCGTTTGACACAGAGGATTCCTATGGTTCAGGTAGAGGATCTACCTGAAGCCATGCAACGATAAGTTGTCGGTGTACCTAGAGAATGGGTACGACTCTTCTGGTGTCTCGCAAATGCTGTAGTTTTCTATCATGATACACATTTGGTGCCATATATGTAGATGTCATGGGACATGTATGTTGGTTGTATATGTATTTTGAGGGTTTTAGCCCCAATTTTTGTAATATAAACACCATATTTTTTGGAAATATATAAATAGGGATCTTCGGCTTTACTCATATCTTACAATGTGTAGATTGATTTAATGGTCTTCCTTTCTTTATTAATGTGACAAATTCCAATCTAAAAGATAATTAGCGTAGGCATTAGATATATGATTAGAAAGTCTAGGAATGTGGAGGTATGTAATAAAATCAAATTGTCGTTCTAAAATACATACCCGTAGGAATCAACAGAGTAACATCTGTTCACACACACGGTAATGGTCGTTCAACTGACATACGATTAACTAAGAATCCAGGTGAACCTCTAGAGAGTGAATACCATGTGAGATAGCATCGTGCAAAAGTTCTATGATGATGCTATATTCAGCCACATTGTTCGTGGATGTCCCTAGGCATATGCCACCTGAAGACACCAGTAGACCCTCGGGTGAGTAAATCACTGAAGCGGAGGAAGACAAATTCTGTGTATGACAACTGACTCCATCTACGAATCCTAGGTAGACCAAAGACTTCGTTGACATCTGCCAACCAAAAAGGAAAACTTGAGAAGGAAGCCAAAGACAAAAAGAAAAATATGTATATACACTAAATTTAAATTAGTATACAAAGGGTTTCGCTCAAGCCCAGGGCTCAAGCGTAATAATTTTTCAAGAAGATCCCATTTCTGGGCTCGGCCAATTTCTTCCCTTCATAATATTCCAATTCATAGGCTCCTTTTTCTAGAACACGTCGCACGATATAAGGACCATGCCACCTGGGTTTAAAATTTCCTTCTCCTAGCAGTTCTTTGGCTTGGTCATACAAAAGGACCAAGTCACCCTTGGTATACAACCAGGGATAGACAAACTTGTCATACTGAACCTTGACACATTTTTTGTTTTCCTCAATAGCCGTAAAGGTGTATCGACATTGCTCGTCAAGACTCTCTAGGTGCACCAGGCATCGCTATAAATATGAAGTGTTAGGTAGGAGCTCGACTGCCAAGTTGAGAGAAGGCATTTTTCATTCAATGAGAAGTATCGAATCCACACCATGCACTAACTGAAAAGGGGAAAAACCGGTGGCAGCCTAAACTGAGGTTCGGTATGCCCAAAGTGCGGGATACAACATGATGTGCCAATTGGAATTACTCTGACTAATAGTGTTTTTCAAAATGGTCTTGAGAGACTTGTTGATGACCTCTCTTGCCCATTTTCCTCAGGGTAATAAGGAGATGAGTGACCATGTCTAAAACCTAGCTTAGATGTTATTTCTACCATCATTTCATTTTGAAAGTGACTACCATGATCAGTGGCAATCTCACTCGGGATACCGAACTGGGCGATAATTTGGTTGGAAATGAAGAAAGTTGTAGTGTTCCCATTGGATTTCATGGTAGGCATGGCTTTGCTCACTTGGTAAAGTAGTTGATGGACACGATAATGTGTTGATTCCCCCCAGTACAAGTTTGGTTGCAATCTATAAAATCTACCCCCCACTTGGTGAAGGGACCGACGGTAATGACTGGGTGAAGAGGGGTTGGGTGCAAGTGCATTTTTCGAGTGAACAGCTGGCAGGGGTGACACTTCTTAATCACTTCAATGAAATATTTAAAAATGGTGGGCTAGAAGTAACCAACTCGTAGGATTTTTTGGGTTGTTGCAAGCCTGGATAGGTGACCACCAAAATCCCCTTTGTGGCAGTCATTTAGGACTAAATCGACTCCCTCGTGAGTTAAGAAATGACATAAGATACTATTAATTCCTCGACAATATAAAGTGTCACTGACGATGGTATAATTTTTGGCTTGGTATCTAACTCTTCGTCGATCATCTCAAAAGAGATGTTGAATGAACTTCAAGGTTTCAAGATATAAAACAATGTCTCCATACCAGGGGTTAGACGACGAGACAAGGAAAATGTGTTCATCTGCAAATGAATCGACATGGATAACATCCCCGTCTAATCATGGGAAATTGAATATTAACTCTGCAAAAACTAGTGACTTCTTGGACTTGGCTGAAGAAAAGTCGAGATCAAATTCTTGTAAGATGACAATCCATTTATTATATTTCCCACCTATGATACACCTAGTGAGGACGTATTGAAATGGATTAACATCCGTGACTACAATAGTTTTGCAAAGAAATATATAGTGTCTTAAACGTTGGACTGCATGAACTACAGCCAAAGCTAGCTTTTTGACGTGAGAGTAATTAAGATCAGTACCAACTAAATTTTGACTGAGATAGTAGATGATATCATGGAGCTCATCATCTTCCTGAACTAGAACCATACCAATCATCTCTTGGGACACAAAAATATATAAAAAGTAATCTCTACTGTAATCAGGAGATTTCAACAGAGGAGTCAATACCAAGGCTTTCTTTAAGGCATCGAAATACTCCTGGGCTCGCTCATCCTAGATAAACGGGGTGTCTTTCTTTAGCAGGTGCATGAAACCCTTAGTGATATTGGCATAATTCACTTTAAACCGACGCAGAAAGTTAGATTTCCCCTGTAAACCTTGAAGTTGTCTAATCATGCGCGGGGGAGGTAATTCAAGTATTGCCTCAACCTTAATAGGATCTACCATGATCCCAGTCTTGGAAACTAAAAATCCTAAGAGACGGCCAGACCTAATGCAAAATATGCATTTGTGAGGGTTTAACCGGATTCTATAGTAATGACATCTTTCAAAAACCAACTGAAGGTGTGTGACATGATACACTCTCTTGCGAGAGTGAGCAGCAATATCATCGAGGTAATCTTTGACTATATGCTTGAGATCGTGAAAAGAGAAAGTCATGGCGCATTGGAAGGTTGCTCCGACATTTTTCAGGTCGAAAGGCATTTTCTGGTATGCAAAAGTACCCCAAGGACATATAAATGTCATCTTGTGTTGGTCCTTAGGTTTGATCTGGATTTGGTTATATCCTAAAAATACATCCATAAAGGAAAATATTTCACTTCCCACACATTCATCGAGAATCTAATCAATGAAAGGCATTGGGAAGTTATCTTTAGGACAATCTTTGTTCAGGTCGTGAAATTCCATACACACGTGGATGGTTCCCTGATTTTTATTCACAGGAATGGGGTTGGATACCCATTCAGTCAAGGGAACTAGGTAGATGAAGTCAACATTAAGTAGCTTCTCCACCTCTACCTTAATAACAGGGGCCTTCCTAGGATTAATAGCTCTAAGATGTTGTCGAACAAGTTTAGCATCCAAATAAGTTCTAATTTCATGTTTGACAATGCGAGGATCGATCCATGGCATCTCTTCATATGACCAAGTGAATACATCTCAAAATTCTTTGAAGAGGTTGGTGTAGATCAGAATCTCTTTTGGTGAACAATCCACACCTATATTTACATTCTCAATTTTTCCAGGGGTATGAGAGATATTGATCGATATGGTAGGAGAAATACTTGCCATATTTACTTCGGCATAAATTCCATGAGTATCAAGTGGAACTACGGTGTGACTAACTATCTCACTCAAGGTAGACCGAAAGTCATCTTGCTTGATTCATTCAAGACTCGGGAGAAAATACAATTGATGATGCATATCGTCCCAAGGTCTCTCGGAAACATTCATGGCTTTGAGGATGGCTTCGCCTGAAGGAAAAGTCTCATCTAAGAAATTATGTGAACAAGATAATGAAGTGGCCCATATGGGCCTAAGACTGAGATCCTCCTCATCCATTTGCGAGGTAATGGGACCGGGATCAGCGGAAGAGTCAAGGATAGCTTGATACACAATCTCCGTTGTCGATAGTGGCATAGCCATGCCAACATGCAACTGAAATTCAATCGATGAAGTCGGAGAAGGTAAGGTCTAAGAATCACTAAAATAGGAATTGAGGAAAGGAATGGACCTCTTTGCTAAAGCAGGCCTACTAGACATGGCATAAACATGGTGAATCGGTGCCAAGAAATTGAAAGTACCCATGAGGGAAGAATACATTCTGACACTGATGTTCTTAGTTGTTGGTTGAGAATTGTCAATCACAGGGATTGATGGTCCAACATATGAGCAAGGACTAGAGTACGCAAAGGATAACTGGTCGATCGTTACGATCTCCCCCTGATGAGGAAAAACAATCACACGGAAAATGGATGATACGACAACGACCATAGAATAGGTCCAATTGTGACCTAGTAACAAGTTATAATTGAGAGGTGCATCTGCTACCTCTACTTCCACCTCTATCGTTTTCCCACTTAACTGGACTAGAAAGGAGGGGAGAATACCATGAGGGTGGAAGGAATGACTGCCAAATGTAGTCAACATGTTCGACGACCTGGAAAGGGTCAGAGAACCGATAGCTTTCCAATAGACCAAGGGCATCACGCAAGTGGTAGTACCTTCATCAATGACCACTCGTTTGATAGTATACTTGGAATACTCCACGTGGATTTGAAAAGCCACATGGTAGGGTAAGAGAGGCTTCACATCCATGACATCAAACTTGATGCCTTTCGAGCCACTAGGCTCTAGAGCTCCTAAGGCAGAAAGTAAGGAATTCCTCTGTGATGGACACATCTGGAGTACCTCCAAAGCTGACATCACACAAGGGGTTTGGCCCAGATCTTCAACAATAGAATATTTTTGGGTGGCTCTAGCATTAGGGTTGTGGGTAGAGCGCTTGAGTGCTCCTTTCGGAATATGAGGCAGTGGCTTTAGTTTCTCAATCTGTAATTTTGTCTCCAAGGGTGGAGGAGAATATTCTAGGCTAGTACTAGATTTTGAAGAGCTATAATATCAAGAGCGGGTGGCTATATCAATTTGTGCATTGACCATATTGAAGAAAACACGATTGCCATCTTGTGATGGTGGGTTTTGACTTCCACCAAGCGCATTTCTGGTGCTCAAGAAACTCGAGGCTAAGTGTTGGTTATGTGGGAATGGATTCATCAACACAGAGAGTGATAGATTTAAAAGCCTCATAGCCTCCGCAAGTTTGGGGCACAAGTGGGTGAGGTGGTCATTGGTACAAAGTTTACAAGGAAAATTCACGTTACGCTTCTCTTTCCTGCCCTCTCCAACATTATCATTTTGTTTCCCATTATTATCTTTGTCCTTGGGTGTATTATTATTATTTTTCCCACCCTTATGATTATTTCTTCCTTTCCTTTTATTCCCATCTTGTTGTTGGTCACCATTTCAGTTCTTCGATGATTGCACGGAATGTACATCCACCAATTGGGTGGGTTTGGAGGATCCAAATGAGGCTGGCCCTCCAACAGACTTCGTCGTCAATTACATGGACTTTACATTGGTGGACCCTACAATTCCATCGGCATGAGTTCCAGGAGTTTGTCTAGGATCGTGATTTGTTCATGGTGCATCTGGAAGAAGGTGGTATAACACCCCAGACTGAGCATATATCAAATCAAATTGATGGGCTCTAAGGATGGCTTCTTCCTCACTAAATACCTCGAAAGTAGCAATGTCCTTTGAAATAGGATCGTATAAAGACTTTAGGAACCATTCTAGAAGAAAGGTTGGGGGTATAGGAGTCTTAACCAACCGCCTTTGCCTACACCATTCCTGGATATGGTCCAAGATGTGAGTGTCTATATTCTGGCGTAAAGTTGACAAAAGTTCAAGGCCAGCATCATAACAAATGGGTAGTTGAAAGTGATTGAGAAAGGCTAGCACCAACTGATGGAATGACCCATATGTCCCCCTAGGTAGCTCAATGTACCATTGTGACACCACTCCAATGAGAGTGTGCTAAAACAATCGTAACCTAATAGAATCATGGTTCATAGAATTCGATGAGCACCAAAGGTGAAAAGTAGTGACATGATCACCAGGGTCTTCTCCATTCTTACCCTCAATCTTTGGAATGTCTCATGGAAGTTTGGTAGGGACAAGGGGCCATGTGGGGTCATGACTCACCGAGTCATTCATTAGTTTAGACAAATCTAGTAGATTAAGCATGGTCATAAAGGGAATACGGGGTTGCGACACCTGACCCCATCCTCCTGTGAATGATGGTGTGTTAGGAACTGTGTTCCATCCAGGATTCTAGTGAGGACCAAAACTTTGTCCGGAATTATAAGGCCCTCCTCCTGGATGACTCATAGAAGATGGATTGGGCATCATTATGGTAGGAATGTTTTGATAAGGGTTATGAGACTTGCCCCCAATTGGATTAGATCCAAGCTGGGGGTTGTTAAAATTGACCCCAACTAGATTAGATCTAGGTTGGGGGGTTCCCAAAGTGTAATACTGACCTCCTCTAGGTGGGAAACCTGAGGATTGAAGTGGATTAGTCATGCCAAAAGTATTGATCAGAATCGACACCGAGGGGATAGAGATATAGGGTGGAACTTGTCCACCAGCTAGATTGTTCCATCCAGCCGTAGAGGGATTAGACCTGGGGTTAAGAATAGGGACACTCCCTACATTAGGATTCGCTTGGGGAATATGAGAACCACCAAACGGGAAAGGAGTGTAAGGAGGTGTAGTGCCCCCAAGTCCAAGGCTAGCATTATGGCCAATAGTTGGGATGGCAGTTGAAAATTGTGAGGCGAAGTTAGGCATACCATAAGAAAACGAACTAGAAGCCATGGGGATGGTATGAAAATTGTAACTCGGGGAGTGGAAAAATCCTCCAAAAGGGTTCGAGGCAAGAGATGAAGCATTAACTACAGGTCAAGCCATAGTATCGGTGTAAGCCTTCGACATTGCAACTATAGCGGTTGCAGGTGTCGAAGGAGTGCCATTAATTATAGTGGGATTGGGAGTCAAAGAAATCCTAGTGTTTTGAATACTAGACTTGGTACTCATCCTTGCAGGATCACAAGTCTGAAAAGTGGATGTGTGTGTACCACTACTGATAATTCTATGCCTTTTAGAAGGAAGGGACTCGAAAACTGGTGGTAACTGTAACAACCGACAGGACCTGCGAGGAAGTTGGTCTAAATCCACGATGCCTTATGAATCTTCCAAAAATAAAAATATATCCTATGGCCAACTAGTAGTCAAAGAGCATACCAAAAAGTCAAATGACCAATATGCATGCAAATGGGCTAAAGTGGCTAAGTGGCCTCCCTCACTAAAGAATGTATGTCTCATCCAAGAGGGACTTGAGACTCCCCGCTAAAGTTTGAAGGTAATATAATCAGTTATAAGGGCCCTCGTGGGCTTAACAACCAGTCGGTCAGATCCCCAGAGGTAATCCTCCATAAAGGTTGTGTGTTGTCTGACCCTTATCTGACTTAGGGTACAAGCAGAATAACCCCTACAAGTAACCTATGAGATACCTAAGTCAAGAAACTAATAAACCACTATATAAATGATGCACAGGTGAGCAGTCATAAGTCCAGATCATCGTATGGGTAGGGTAGAAAATCTTGAAACCTTGAAAGCGTTGCCTCTCATAGAGGTATGGGCACTAGCAAAATCCCCAAATATGAATAAATCCACAGAAATATCTCTGACGCTAGGTGAGTATCCAAGGGTTATCCCTTCAAATAACTTCACGCGACCTCGTGATTAACTCTGGTGTGAGCGGAGCCTCCTGATATTACTAATTATACAATGGACTTCTCAACTCCCTATCTCAGACACATATGTTGATTTAATTTCCTTGGAGAAGTTTACTCACAAAATCCTATTCCAAGGCACTAAATCCTAAGCTAGTTTGTGCACCCTAAAAATAAAATCATGACTAATTAATTTTAGTTTAAAGTGTAAATTTTATTGGCCATGGTTACTCAAAAAGGTATGGAAGTGAAACTAATGGTGTAATGACTCTGCTAGAAAATAAATATGGATACAATGCAAAGTCTATCTTTAACTTTTCAATGAATGATATGCTAATAAAAACAATGTAGTCTTCAATTTCAACTCTACAATTCAGAAGTAAAATACGATCTTTCGCTAAATGTGATAATCTAATGATGAAAATTCAAAGACAAAAATGCCAACCAATGCAAAATGCCTATTTTTTTTGTATTTTCAATATTCTAAAAATAAAAGGCATGGACTGATAAGCAACTTGACAGATGAATTCTACAGTGTATAAAAGCAGTAACTCAAGCAGAATACCAGGAAGCTAAGCAAACATCCCAAAAACCAAGGACAAATTAAAAATAGAAAACAAAGAGATAGACTACGCCCAAAAATTCAACTCCAAACAGGGTTCCTGTCATTCCAAATAATCTCAATAGGCACTATAGAGACCAAAAAGGCTCAACAATCTTTAAATCCTATCCAACAGTCACTCAACCAAGCAAACAAGCAAGGGGAAGTGGTAGACGTGACTTTTCAAGAGAACACAACATATATATGCTTCTTGTAGTGAGGCAACAAGCATGTATACGTGACTGTCAAGGAAAAAAGGGCATATATGCTTTAAAACAAGGCCAGGCAAGGGTAAAAGGCTGAAAACTCAGACTCAGAGTGAACAGGATTTGTCAAGAATGATACAACAAGAAACACAAAGGAAAAAAATAGAGCAATGTAAGAAGAAAAAATACTTCAACCCTTAGAAGGAAGACCTCTCCCCAGTGGAGTCGCCATTTCTGTTACAAGGGAAAAACGTTGTATGGCTGAGGTTGAATCACAACAGACAGGTATGATTGCAGAAATCAACTCAATTCCAACATATGTTATATAAACTAATGTGAAATACAAGAAAGAGGCTTACCTCGATCCAACGTTTGATAATGTTCCACCGTTGAGCACTTTGACCCAAAGCTTTATACCTATGACAAGTTCTCAACAAACAAGCAAAGAAAGTATATAGTGATGATATAAAAGGGGTTAGCACATCAGATAGCATAATCCATTAATAAACATTACAAACATGCCCATGGATAGTAATCATATATTTGCAAGATACCAATAGGATGGGAAATGAGTATTTCTATTAATAATTGGTCAGCAGAAGTGTCAACATTACAAACTTCCATGTCATCATGGTTCGAAACCAAGAAACCAAGTTCCTTCCAACTGGGTCCCCAACACTTAAATCCTCCACCAAAGGCAAGCTCATAGGAAAGAGGCAAGGAGAGCCTCTCAACAATAAGGGAAGATCTTGGGGATTGAACACTGTGTTTAGACTTGAGGGACAAAGGGATGCAAACTAAATATGAAGTAATTTCACCAAAGTAACTTTGCTCTCAAAGTTGAATGCTTTCTCCTCTTTTCCATAGCTCAAAATTGTGCTCTTATAGCCTTCAGAATGTAACTGAAGGGCCGAGCCGGAACGTTTCCAGTATATGGAAGGCCAAGGATCAGAGATCTTCTGTCGTGACATGGAAATGCGACCTCATTTTGTATTTTCTGGCACAAATCCTGATATACGTGAGAAGTAGTGGAGCAACAAGCATATACGCATCTTGTACAACTGATAGGGAGCGTATATGTGGAAAAATTATATTTTAAGCTCTGGATTCGTCAAAAATGGATAAAATGTGTGCATAGGGGAATGGAAAAAAGCCCTTTGTGCAAGATAACAATGGTGAGGAAAATATTTCTATAACATTGTACCATCAACGAGTGCATCAACCATGCACCAACTTGTACCTCAACTTGTACCATCAATGAGTGCATCAACCATGCACCAAATATGTACCAACCATGCATCAAATACACATAAACTATGATTCATCAAGATCTACCAACATCATCAGCTATACATCTCATGTATGTGCCAACTCATCAACTACATGTCTCAACCATGTACCCAACATGTACCTCAACCATATACCAAATACATATACCAATATAACCATCAAAATTTCTCTAGCAATACATCACACTATCCATAACCAAATACCATAAACCATTACGTCAAACCATGTGCCACAACCTCACAGTTATACAACCTCTATCTGTAACATACCTCAACCAAACTCCCTCACCAATTCATCATCCAAATCTCATTCATAACTCTGTAATAGACATGGTGCATATGATCACATACTTGAAAACATTCCTTAACTTTAACAACAAGAGACTAGCATTTTATCAAACTTTACTTTAGTCTCACATGACTAATTTTGGATTAGTCAACAACCCTAACTTGAAATACTCATAACTATGTACCTGTAATGAATAAAGATTTGAAAATGGTACACAATTTTCTCCAGTGTCTTGTGTGCAATTCCTCCATATTTCACTACTTGTAACCTCTCAGAAAATGAGTTATAGCAAAAATGGCATACCTTGTTGAATTCTGGCTTACTCTATAGATCGAACTTGTAGAGAATTCCCTGCACAGAATATTTGTTGTATAGATCTAAAAATGGTACAGAACATACTATGGACTGTACTCTAACCATTAATTTTTGTCTTACTGAATTTGGATCTGTTATGAAGAATTTATGACGTTTTTACCAGAAACACATGTTTTAGACTAGTTTCAGGACTAGCCACAAACCCTATTTTCCATGGAGTGTAACTCCAAAAATACAACGACCCACAAGATGAAATTTGTATCATAGCTAATTGGATATGTTTCCTCAACAACCTCCCAATTTCATGGTCTGAATCATTCTATAAAAAACGTTATTGTAAAATGGTGAGATGACCTGTAAATAACATACCTTAGAAAGAATCATCAGAAGAATTTATC
The DNA here is from genome assembly GCA_000966675.3 of Picea glauca. NCBI lineage: Eukaryota > Viridiplantae > Streptophyta > Pinopsida > Pinales > Pinaceae > Picea > Picea glauca. Next base: position 72,116 of record JZKD02S0930560.1, read on the forward strand.
CTCCCTTGAATTTCGGCCTTCTTTACTTCACCTTCCCTCTGAAATTCGGCTTAGATATCCTTTGGTTACCTCAGTCACTTGTATATATTCAATATTCTCAAGTGTGATTAAAATTATAAAGCCTTGCCTCTTATTTATACTTTCATGTATCTTCCTCAAGGGGTTACTTTTAACCATCTTAACCCAGTTTCCTTATTTTAGGGTTAACCCACTTCTAACCACTTGTCCACTTTATTATTTAAACAATTTAATTTGTATCCACTTTGAATTATAGTACACTCATAACTTCACTTTATTATTTACCTTCTAAAATATCTTAAACCACTTTGACTACTTTGACCTTTTGGGGCTTCTAGATGACACATGAGGGTTCTCCAACTTCACATTGCCATAACTCTCTAACTCTGAGGATTTATGTGGCATTCCACATACCACTGGAAATGGAATGACATGTACTATCCATATAGAATATTCTTACCTAAAAATATATCAAAACTCATACTGTTAGCGATAATTCTTGTCTTGGGCTTGAGAGCATTTAGGTCTGCAAGTTACACGAGAAGCGCCCGAGCGCAGCATGGAAAAATCTCATTTTACGGCTTCCAATCAAATGAGTGGGTGAAATTACGTTGTCAATGGCCTGGATTCATCCATAAGAATATATCAACGGTCATCGGGATATCGGGGCTACCAAGTTAACCGATATATAGTTTCAAAGAAAGCACCTATATTTCAAGACTAAATCTGGGTCATCCGATCCAGTTACGCGTTGCGCAAGATCTAGTCACATCGGCATATCAACATTTGAAAATTCGAAGGGTAAAAGTCCCTCATCATCTCACATCCTGAAACCCCAAACCCCAAAACACCGATAAGCGCCTTTGAAGCTAAGCCTATGGTCCTAGCACCTGGTCACATCAAGTGAGCCTGGTAATGGAGGACACGGGGCACAATAGATGAGCTGTGAGTGGGGCCATTCAGGATTTTCACGTTGGAAGCATCGAGGTCCTCTCAGCCATCCATCCATCGATGAAACTAGGGTGAATTGGACTTAAAGGGGGGTAAAATGAAAAGGAATGGGTTAAAAACCCACTTGTCCTAAGTTCGGGATGAAAATGCGTCTGTGTTTAAATAGAAATCAGATATGGACGACAGGGATTAGAGTGCCCAGATCAGTGACACACATTATATTCCAGAGCCCCCCCACCTTTCTACCTTTAAGCAGGGGG
>JZKD02S0930560.1:73574-85159 GCA_000966675.3 Picea glauca
TCTTCGACGACTATGATTAGAGTGCCTAGATCAATGGCGCACATTGTATTTCGGAGCCTTCTGTATTTCTACGTTTAACCAATGTGGGCCCATTTCCTATCGTGTCATCTTTTTTACCATCCTTCCCCTTGCCATTTGTTCTTCTCCTAGCCCTGTGATGAGGCTCACTCCCTTTATCCCTTCCTCATCCTCCGGCATCTGTCCACCTTCCCTCTTCTGATCCATGTGGTCCCTCCCCCCATCTCATCATCTACTCACCTTCTGAGCCTCCTCGTCCCCTGCCATGTGTCTCGCTCCCTTCCATGACAACCTTTCTCTACCGCACCCATCCTTAGACCCTCTTATCTTCTACCACCTCATCACCTCTCATCTCACCCTCACAGTGTTGACGCCATCACCTCCCTTTCCCCTTCCACGTCAAGCATGCCAGTTCCTCCACGCCTTATCCATCAGATTGTCCAACTGTTCCAGGTGGTAGCGCGAGGGGTCTTCCACGTCCCAAAGGGTAGAGTTGACCAAGTCCATTCCCAATCCCAAGGAAGCAGTTATTATTTCCATGAAGGTGGTTGAACGTCGTCTTCTTCCATAAATAGAAGGCCAGGAAAGGACCAAGTGTACAAGTAGACTGATAGTCCTTCCTAACGAAGATTGCATCTATTAAACCACCGCAGGACAATCATGAGTCCCATCGCATCTGTCATAAGTGCACGATCATCCAGAGTCTGCATGCGTAGACTGTCAGAAGACATGCAGACACAAAATTTTTAATGCAGCTTCTCATTTCCGCTGTTGTTGTTTTGTTTTGGCTATATGTAGGCATTTTTGCCATTTTGTAAAGGATCGATGGTAGAGCAAAGCTCCCGACTGTAAAGTTTCAACAACCATTCTAGTTTCCTGGTTGTGCATCTGTATCTGAGATTTCTTGTTTTATGACAAATGGTTTTCTTACTCCGTCTATGTTTTTGTCTCATACCAGAGAGTTCATGATCGAATGATTCGCATGAATTGTTGCAGTTATGTTATGATAAAGGATTTGTTCTTACATTATTGTATTCTCTGGTCTTCTGTGTTTGAATGTAAGTGGACCTTGCATTTGGACCCTTTCTTCTCCAGTCCGTTAGAAACCTGATGTTTATGACAGACCTTCGCACTCTTCTCATACAAGTCTTCCCCCTGCTCACCCTTATTACAACTCACTGTCTGAATTTTATCTAAGACCTCATTTGCCCATGCACGCCTGGCCTAGTTTCAGAGTTGAGATGACATTTTTCTGAGTTTACTTCCATTTGATCATCCTTTATAAAAAAATCGTGACATTAAACTGATGGGTGTCAAGCTCTGCTCCTGCTGCAATCCAGGAGTGACTTCCGACGCTAACATTTCTAGCGTCGTTGTCGGGGACGAAGTTGAATAATTTCCTTGGGAAGAATGGCATTGAGCCTCTGATTTTGAAGGTGCATCAGACACCAGAGCCCTTAAATATTGTTACTATGCACTTGGTGACTCCATTGTGGTGACTCCATTGTTTCCACATCACTGTTTCAGCTGTGACTGTTGTTAGCACACCTGAAAGCTAACCCTAAGGAGCTTTCTCGAGAGGGTTTCAGCAGCTGCTTTCTCAGTCTGAGAAGCTTCCTGGGGTAACGACAACATTAAGATATGGCCTTTGATGGTGAACAAGGACCAGGAATATTTGAAGTTGCGCATATTTCACCTGGCGACTCCATGATTCGAGGATCGATTAGCGACTCCACTATTTCGATATGGAGAAAATCTTGGCTCGAAGGTTTGCTCCTTTTAATTTTTCTGCTATTCCTAGTTTTCCTAATGATGTCCCTTCTCCGAATGAATGGAGCGATTATTTGCCCAGATTTAAAGAGCGTGAAGAGGACAACCCTACTCAGCATCTCTGGGAGTTTCATGAACTCATGCATCAGTGGGAGATACATCATGAGGATGTATTATTGAAAATGTGCATGTTCTCGTTAGCAGGGGATGCTCGTAAATGGTATCATTCTTTACCCCCTACTAGCATTTATTCACTCGTAGAATTTCATGCAGCTTTCACCGCCCATTGTCAGAAGCTTTATCCCATTGAGTTAATTTTTTATAACTGTTGTGAGGGATACAACAGTTGTATACAAGATAGAGCTGCTTCTTATGTAGGCTGTGAGGATGATCCTGATGACTTGGATCAGAAATCAGTCCTTTCTCATCCCCATTCGTCTGCATCAGAGGAAGGTTATGAGAGTGAGGAAGACCCTGAGGAGGAGGAAGATGCTTTGGGTGAAGTTAGGGAATTGATAAAATCTCTCTCTGCCCAACTGGATAGGTGGGAAGCTAAACGATGTGCAGAGGATTTTCCAGTCCTTGAGGCAGATGTTCTTGGAGGCTCTTTTGAAGAGGATATTGAAGATTTCATAGTTGTAGAGACATTAGTTTATACCCCTGAGGAGCCTGCTGTCTCAGATTTAAAGAAAGAAGCCATTGGGGAAGAGGACTATTCTCTTTTTCTTCATGAGATTTCCCATGATGTATTTACATTTGCGATTGAAAAGGAAGATCTAGAGATCGTTCCTTTTTTACAAGATGAAGAAGTTTGGTGCTCACCCAACTTTAACGACTATTCAGTTGAGGAGCAACAGAGCCCCACATCATAGATTGATGACCTCGGTAGCAGCCAGCCCGTGTATGACAGTTATGAATCAGGTTCTGAGCTGGACACCCATAACTTCCAAGAGAAGACTGCAAAGCCTCCTCCTCTATTCACAAATGAAAGACCATGTGAGGAAATCAACCCCCCTGAGCAGAAAATTGAAAAGCAGAGCTTTCCCACAAGTCCTATCTATGATGATTATGACTCTGACCCTTGGGAGACCCAAGAAGAGGCATCAAAAGAACCAGAGGAGCAGTCGAAGATGCAGTTTACAGACTGCGCAGAGCCAGTCAACGAGTAGACACCACCTGAGATCAATCAGCCTACGTCAGCTGTCCACCCACCTGTTCTTACCATAGATATTCAACCAAACATCCACAACTGTGTAGCAGAGGAAGCTGACTGTCGCCAATTTTTTGGAGTTTTCCACTGGTCCTATGAGCCTGTGAAGGAATACATGGAGTTTCATTTCCTTCATAAATTGGAGCCTCCCTATTTCATCTCAACTTCAACCTATGAGGAGAAGTTGGAGAGTGTATCCGTTCTGCTGTCAAGGTTACACTATCTGCTGGTGATCATCGACATAAGGAAGGAGCTTTTATCTAGGAAGTTGCGTGAATGGCTATGGTGAAAGTTCTCTTTCACCTAGCCCATGTAAAATATTTTATTAGCATTAGGACTGTATATAAATAATCTCCTTTGGGCATGTAGCTTTATTTTGTTACTTTTATTTTTCGGCCTATATTTTCAGCAGCGAGATGTTTTGAGCATGACTCCATAGCCCAACAGCAAGGCACTGAAGTTGCAGAATGAGTTCTTAGAGCATCACAAGGATGACTCTATCCCCCATGGAGCCTAATGTTAGCGATAATTCTTGTCTTGGCCTCGAGATCATTCGGGTCTACAAGTTACACGAGAAGTGCCCGAGCGCAGCATGGAAAAATCTCGTTTTACGGCTTCCAATAAAATGAGTGGGTGAAATTACATTGTCAACATCCTGGATTCATCCATAAGAACAGATCAATGGTCATCGGGATATCGGGGCTACCAAGTTAACCGATATATAGTTTCAAAGAAAGCACGTATATTTCAAGACCAAATCTGGGTCGTCCAATCAAGTGACGCGTGGCACAAGATCTAGTCACATCGGCATATCGACATTCGGAAATTCGAAGGGTAAAAGTCCCTTGTCATCTCACATCCTGAAACCCCGAACCCCGAAACACTAATAAGTGCCTTTGAAGCTAAGCCTATGGTCCTAGCACCTGGTCACATCAAGAGAGCCTGGTAATGGAGGACACACGACGCAATAGCTGAGCCACGAGTGGGGCCATTCGGGATTTTCACGTTGGAAGCACCGAGGTAAAATGCAAAGGAATGGGTTAAAAACCCACTTGTCCTAAGTTCAGGATGAAAATGAATCTGTGTTTAAATAGATATCAAATATGGATGACAGGGATTAGAGCACCCAAATCAGCGACGCACATTGGATTTCGGAGCCCCCCCACCTTTCTACCTTTAAGCGGGGGGGGTCCGGAATCGGGGGCACACCTCTTCAACGGCTGCAATTAGAGTGCCCATTTCAATGGTGTGCAAGGTGATTCCGGACCCCCCCCCGCCTTTCTACCTTTAAGCAGAGGGGGGAGGGGGTCTGGAATCAGGGGCGCATCTCTCCAATGGCTATGATTAGAGCGTCCATATCAGTGGCACACATTGTATTCTGGAGCCTTTTATATTTCTACGTTTAACCAATGTGGGCCCCTTTCCTGTCGTGTTATCTTTTGTACCATCCTTCCCCTTGCCATCTATTCTCCTCCTGGTCGTGCAATGAGGCTCGCTCCCTTTAGCCCTTCCTCATCCTCCGACATCTGTCCACCTTCCCTCTTCTGATCCATGTGGTCCCTCCCCCCATCTCATCATCTACTCACCTTCCGAGCCTCCTCATCCCCTGCCATGTGTCCTGCTCCCTTCCATGACAACCTTTCGCTACCGCACCCATCCTTAGACCCTCTTATCTTCTACCACCTCATCACCTCTCATCTCACCCTCACAATGTTGATGCCATCACCTCCCTTTCCCCTTCCACGTCAAGCATTCCAGTTCCTCCATGCCTTATCCATCAGACTGTCCAACTGTTCTAGGTGGTAGCGCGAGGGGTCTTCCACGTCTCAGAGGGAAGAGTTGACCGAGGTCATTCCCAATCCCAAGGAAGCCGTTATTATTGTTGTGAAGGTGGTTGAACATCGTCTTCTTCCAAAAATAGAAGGCCATGAAAGGACCAAGCGTACAAGCAGACTGATAGTCCTTCCTGACAGATATTGTGTCTATCAAACCACTGCAGGACAGTCAGGAGTCCCATCACGTCTGTCATAAGTGCACGATCATCCAGAGTCTGCATGCGCAGACTGTCAGAAGACATGCAGACACAAATTTTTTAATGCAGCTTCTCGTTTCCGCTATTGTTGTTTTGTTTTGGCTATATGTAGGCATTTTTTCCATTTTGTAAAGGATCGATGGTAGAGCAAAGCTCTCGACTGTAAAGTTTCAACAACCATTCTAGTTTTCTGGTTGTGCATCTGTATCTGATATTTCTTGTTTTATGACAAACGGTTTTCTTACTCTGTCTATGTTTTCATCTCATACCATAGAGTTCATGATCGAATGATTCGCATGAATTGTTGCAGTCATGTTATGATAAAGGATTTGTTGTTACATTATTGTATTCTCTGGTCTTCTGTGTTTGAATGTAAGTGGACCTTGCATTTGGACGCTTTCTTCTTCAGTCCGTTAGAAACCTGATGTTTATGATAGACCTTCACACTCTTCTCATACAAGTCTTCCCCCTGCTCACCCTTATTACAACTCACTGTCTGGAGTTTATCTAAGACCTCATTTGCCCATGCACACCTGGCCTAGTTTCAGAGTTGAGATGACATTGTTCTGAGTTTACTTCCATTTGATCATCCTTTATAAAAAAATCATGACATTAAATTGATGGGTGTCGGGCTTTGCTCTTGCTGCAATCTAGGAGTGACTTCCGATGCTAACACATACCATTATCCATCAAACAAACTTGGGTCCATTACCCAAACCTTTCTCCAACTTCACATGGCCATAACTCCCTAACTGTGAGGAGTTATGTGACGTTCCACATACCACCGAAAATGGAATGGCATGTACTATCCATATGGAATAGTATTACCTAAAAATATATCAAAACTCATACCATTTTACATCAAACAAACTTGGGTCCATTACCCAAACCTTTTTGCTACCAGACTTTCTTCAAGGGTTGACATCAATGACAACCAACCCAATTAATCAACAATATCCTGCTTTTGGAATTGATAGAAACACTATGATGCAATAATGAAGTCATGTAATACTAAATTCATATCACTCATGCTCCCCCTGTGACCATCATTCCCCCTGGAACCATGCCTCTGTGCTCTTTCTTTGAGCATTTACCTTTGCATTTGATAAATATATCCCCCTTTTCCATCAATGGAAAAGGTATCTTTTCATCCGGGGTTGCTTCCCCTAACTGAACTATCCTTGGGGATACTCCCCCTGAATGAGCTCTTCCTGAAACTGATCTTCCAACCTGAATTGTCCTCTTTATGGTGCTTCCTCATGTAAATCTAAGACATATAAGATAAGCATTTAAAAGAATTCATTTTGGAGTAGAAATTACTCCGAGTCTTTGGTGTAGATACTCAAAGGATTCACGTGGAAGTGATTTTGTAAAGATGTATGCCACTTGTTCTTTTGTGCCCACATATTCAACTCTGATGTTCTTCTATGTAACATGTTCCCATAGAAAGTGATACTTGATTGGAATTTTCTTCGTCTCGGAGTGCATCACCAGGTTGTTTGAGATATTGATGGTGCTTGTATTATCATAATTTATTGGAATGGGATCATCATACTTAACATGTATATCTGTCAGAGTTTGTTTCATCCATAGAACCTATGTACAACATCATGTTGTTGCAATATACTCTGCCTCGGATGTAGATAAGGATACTGATGATTGTTTCTTTCTTAGCCATGATACTAAACACTAAACCAAGTATAATGTTTCTCCACTAGTGCTTCGTCCTTCATAAATGAAACCTGTCCAATCTGCATATGTGTAGGAAATAAGTGATAGATCATTTCCTTTTGGATACCATAATCCAAACTCTTATGTTCCTTTGAGATATCTGAAAATCCTCTTTACTGCTAATACATGTGATTCCTTTGGTGTTGCTTGAAAACATGCCACCTGTCCAAATGATTGCATTACATATGGTCTGGATGTTGTCACATATAGTAAGCTACCAATCATTGACCTGTATTTCCTCTGGTCTGTAGAATTTGAATCATCATCTTTTCTCAACTTGCAACTAGTTTGCATAGGAGTGGTAACTAGTTTGCAATCTTCCATTCTGAACCTCTTTAGCATTTCTCTGATATACTTAGTTTGAGAAATAAAAAATCCTTGGTTTCTTTGACATATCTGAAGACCCAGAAAGAAGGATAGTTCTCTAAGTAATGACATTTCAAATTCATTATGTATATCCTTTGCAAATTTATGGCTTAACCTGTCATTAGTACTTCCAAAAACAATATCATCAACATAAATTTCAATTAATAAAATACTACCTTGAGTTACGTTGATGTAGAGGTTGTTGGTTGCGCTTCCTTTCCATAGTTCATAGGGAGTTTTGTCATTGTTGTTTCTGACCACTACTCTGTTTTGAATGTGAATTTTTGTATGCACTGCATGTGTCCAAAAAATATCTGTCAATTTGGAATCTATTAGCATTGTTCGATTCATTTCCTATGTAATTATCATCCATTATGATAATGTTCCTTTGTCTCTGAACCACTCTATGAACCAATATATGTATCCATGCTCTCGTTCACTGTCATATATCTTTCCAAACCTACTAAGTGCTCTTACGAATACATATCTGTCCATATTGTCCAAGACTCTACTTGTGCAACTGTCCATAATGTTGACCCATTTATCACTATACTATCATGAAATCTTTATTAATATATCAAACTATACTTCTGTTAACTGATTGCTCTTGATCTATCTTCTCAAACTCTACAAGTTGCTCAAAGGATGGTTATTTGGTCTATTGTAGCTATCACATAGACTCCCCCTGTCTAATATTCATATTATCTGAGAGTCTCTAAGCCGGATGGCTCAGAACGATTCATGCTCTGATGTGTATTCATCGTCATCTTCATTGGTAGATTCATCATCATCTTCATTGGTAGATTCATCATCTCTCTAAGTTATGAATTCTTTCTTTCTACCTGTGGATTCATATTTCACTATAATTCATGAAAGTACAATATCTTGAACATGTTCCTTATTTCCCTGTCCTTCTTTTCTTTCAGTTATTTTGCAAACATTTTTGTATCTATCTTTATTTTTCTTTGCAGAATTTTATTCATCTTGTTTTATTTCCAATCTTGTGATCTATGGGACCTAGTCTTTGTTCACCTTTTCTTTGTGTTTTCTTATCCATACTTTCTTATATCTGATATCAATGTTCTCTTTCATGGAATTATCGAGCATGCTTCTGAAATCACTAGCTATGTGTCCATAGTTATGACATTTGTAACATTCAATGTTACATGTGGACACATATGCATTTCTTGCTTGAACATTTATTTTATAATCCCTTCAATTTGCAACCTTATGTCCAAAATTAGTACAATAAAAAACAATGACCATAAAAGAAATTTTCATACCTAGGATTGAATGATCTTCTTTGTGGTGTAGTCCTTCTGAATTTATACCTTGACTGATCATGATCATGATTGAAGCTTCTTTGTGGCTTGAACATGGATGGTCTTCTTGAATATGTATCTTCAATAGTTTTCTTAGATTCTGGTTGACCATGATTCCTTCTTTTGAGTACTTCTTTATAACTCTTTCTATTTTCTTCATTCTTTTTTTCTAGAAACCTAGAGTGCTTCTCTTCATTCTTTATAACTGATGTGGGTGTTTCTATCTCTTCAACATTTTTGTTGAGATTGACGATTTTACTTCTCAATGTGACAACTTCTTCTTCAAGCTTCTCAACCTCTTCTCCCTTCTTCATTATCTAAGACTTCATGACTTCTTCTATTCTTTTTGCTTCTTTAAGATGAATTTTTGATGTGATTATTTCTTCTTCAAGTCCTTTCTCTGCTTGACCAAACTATGCCTCAAGCTGGTTTAGATCGTTAGTTATTTCCTTAAGATGATCTGTCAATATCTTCTCTCCCATATCTACTTCTTCCTTCTTTTCTACTATGTTGGCTTCCAAATACTAATTTTGATATTCAAGATTTTTTTCGATCTTTCTGGCTTATTCTAGTTGAGTTCTTAAGTTCTCGGTGACCTGTTGGGATTCTTCAAAAATGTGAACACTTTCTTTTTGTTTCATCAATTCTTTCTTGAGTGACTTATTTTCTTCTCTTAGTTCATCTAAAGCACTAATCATTTTTGCTTCATAATTGTCTTCCTTTTCAATTATTTTTTTTGTCTCATTTCCTTCATGGCATTCTATTTCAAGATGTTTGTGTTTTTTACCATTAAATCAAAACAACATACCTATGGTGATTATGTACTCTTCATCTTCTGAATTTGTTTAACATAATTATTCTTGATTTGTATCTACATCTTCTTTGGCATTTTCTGAATCTGCGATGGGTGAAGAATATATGTCATGTAACTTATCCCAAAGTTCTTTGGCTGATGAACATTTACCAACCTTTTCTTTTACCAGATTAGGTAATCCTTCCCAGATGAAATCCATTGCTATTTTTTTATTCTTTTTCAATTCTTTATCTTCTCCAGTCTTTGCCCTTTTTGAACTATCATATTCTGTAACAACTAATATCCAAATATAATGCCCATGTGCCTATAAAAATACTTTCATCCTTCTGCTCCACATCTCATACTTTAAAAAATTTTGGCCATTAAACATTGGTACTCCATTCTCAAAATAATCCATGATCTCCTTCCCGTGGTTAAATTGTTTCATGAAGGAACCGACTCTGATACCAATTGTTGGATTACTGAGAGGGGGGGTGAATAAGTAATAGAGTAATTCAATCAATTTTAACCACAAAAATCAAGTGTTATATCAATGTAGCATTATCATCCAATGGTTGTAGAGTAAATAAACAATGAACAAATGAGAAATCATACACATACAAAGTACACCATTGTTTTTACGTAGAAACCCAAAGTGGGAGAAACCCACAAATTGTTTTTTTCTGATATGTCTTTAATAATTACATTCATTGGAAGCACTGGCTTCCTTTGTTTTTCAGCTGCAACTAGGAGGCTCCAACCCCCTAGTTTCTCAGGTTGCAACCTGAGGGAATCTCCAACTCCCCAATTCTTTGGCTACAACCATAAAGTGGCTACAACCCCATATGTTCTTTGGCTACAACCGGAAGGTGGATACAACCACTTGTCCTTTCCCTGTCCAATTGCCTTGAAATATAAGTGGAATGATAGAACCACTGTCACATTATCACTATGAGATATACTGTTGTAAACCTATACCAATCAACATGTAATCAACCTGTACCATAAACAAGTGTATCAACTATTCCCCAACCTATACCTCAACATATACCATCAACCAGTGAATCAACCATGCACCAAACTATACCTCATAATGTACCATCAACGAGTGCATCAACCATGCACAAAATATGTACCAATCATGCATAAAATACACATAAACTATGACTCATCAAGATGTACCAACATCATCAACTATACACCTCATGCATGTGCCAACTCATCAACTACATGTGTCAACTATGTAACCAAAACGTACCTCAACCATATACCAAATACGTATACCAATATAACCATCAAAATTTCTCTAGCAATACATCACACTAACCATAAACAAATACCATAAACCATTACATCAAACCATGTGCCACAACCTCATTGTTATACAACCTTTATTTGTAACATACCTCAAACAAAATCCCTCATCAATTTCATCATCCAAATCTGATTTGTAACTCACTAATAGACCTGGTGTATATGATCACATACCTAAAAACCTTCCTTAACTTTAACAACAAGAGACTAGCATTTTATCAAACTTTACTTTAGTCTCACATGACTAATTTTGGATTAGTCAACAACCCTAACTTGCAATACTCATAACTATGTACATATAATGAATACAGATATGAAAATGGTACAAAATGTTCTTCAATGTCTTTTATGCAATTCCTCCAGATTTCACTACTTGGAACCTCTCAGAAAAGGATTTATAGAAAAAATGGCATACCTTGTTGAATTATGGCTTACTCTAGAGATCAAAATTGTAGAGAATGCCCCACAAAGAATATTTGTTGTATAGATATGAAAATGGTACAAAACATACTACGGACTGTAATCTAACCAATAATTTTGGTATTACAAAATTTGGATCTCTTATGAAGAAGTTATGACATTTTTACCTAAAACACTTGTTTTAGACTAGTTTCGGGACTAGCCACAAACCCTATTTTCTACGGAGTGTAACTCCAAAAATACAACGACACACAAGTTGAAATTTGTATCATAGCTACTTGGATATGTTTCCTCAATGGCCTCCCAATTTCACATTTTGAATCATTCTATAAAAAATGTTATTGCGAAAATGGTGAAATGACCTGTAAATAACATACCTTAGAAAGCATCATCAAAAGAATTTATCCTCCCTTAAATTTTGGCCTTCTTTACTTCAACTTCCCTCTGAAATTTGTCTTAGATATCCTTTGGTTACCTCCGTCACTTGTAGATACTCAATATGCTCAAGTGTGATTAAAATGAGAGAGCCTTGCCTCTTATTTATACTTTCATGTAGCTTCCTCAAGGGGTTACCTTTTAACCATATTAACCCACTTTCCTTATTTTAGG
>JZKD02S0930560.1:85209-95763 GCA_000966675.3 Picea glauca
TTTATTATTTAAATAATGTATTTTGTATCCAATTTGACTTATAGTACACTCATCACTTCACTTTATTATTTACCTTCTAAAATCTCTTAAACCACTTTGACTACTGTGACCTTTTAGGGCTTCTAGATGACTCATGAGGGTTCTCCAAATTCACATGGCCATAACTCTCTAACCATGAGGAGTTATGTGACGTTTCACATACCACCGTAAATGGCATGACATGTATTATCCATCTAGAATATTCTTACCTTCAAATATATCAAAACTCATACCATTATCCATCAAACAAACTTGGGTCCATTACCCAAACCTTTCTCCAACTTCACATGGCCATAACTCTCTAATTGTGAGGAGTTATGTGACGTTCCACATACCATTAAATATGGAATAGTCTTACCTGAAATTATATCAAAACTCATACTATTATCCATCAAACAAACTTGGGTCCATTACCCAAACCTTTGTGCTACCGAAATTTTCTACCCGACTTTCTTCAAGGGTTGACATTAATGAAAACCAACCCAATTAATCAAAAACAAAAGTCTGAAGTCTTTCCTGGATCAAAAAGGCCTTAGTGAGCGGCACCATAAATGGGTTTCTATGATCCAATCATTTGACTTTGACATTGAGTATTTTAAAGTTATGTCGTAGAAGATGTCTTATCCAAGAGGCCAACCAACTGGTCAGTGATGGATATATGCACAGAATGGAAGGCACACTTTCTAGAAGAATATTGTTGGCTCCCCCAACTAGCACCATGTGATTTTCTCTTAAAATGCATAGTTAAACTTAATACTTCTCGTTGTCCGGTACATTACCTATATTAATTATGTCATATTGATGGATTCTTATGGAAATATGTATTTTTAATGATTTTGATTGACTTTGTATAAACATTCATCTTCGCTTTTCATTTGAGTGTGTCTTCTTTGTATGTTAATATTGTTATTATTCTTAATTTCATTTATGTTAAGCATGAAATTAAGAATTATTCTTGTTAGCCCGTCTTGGTGGATTTTTTGTACGATGTATTCACACTTATCTCACTTTGATCAACCCTCTCAATTAGCCTCTCTTGCAATCCTTAGTTTGATTTAAAGAGGACATCGCTATCCCACATGAATTCCATTATTTTTTTTGGATAATTTAATCTGACTTTGGTTCACAACTATTGTTAAGATTATGAATCTCCCTAGCTACAATATTCATTTGATGAGGGAACATTAACCTTGTGAATATTTTTCTACTCTACATATAAGGTTCATATCATTAAAACCCTTATCAAAACAATGTGGAATTTAAAGTTTATATTTTTCCCTATGCCCTACTCTTAAACGTTAACTCATAAACTATTATGAAAACCATATCAAAACGGCGCATTGTATTCCTAGGTTTATGTGAATTTCATTATGGGTTATGTGTTGTACATACTATGTACTCAAAAACATTTATGGTTCCACAATGATCTTACCCCTCCGTTTCGAACTAATCATGACCAAAAATCCATGATCATTACAATGATCATTCCTTCACAATCGATTGGGCCTTGTTAGTTCATGGAAAATTTTGAAGGAGACATGAGTCTTTCAACATTGAATTCCCCTATCTTCCAACGTGTGAGTAATCCTAAGTTTCATCAACACGATAAGTGGCGGTCTGGTTTAGGTTTATCCCCACTTCCTGAGATCTCAGTCATTATGGTAATATATTTTGATCTCTACCTATTTTATTAGGATGGCTCAGCCTTGTTACAAATCATATGTTTCCTCTTTGATCGGATTAGCCTCTCCCCTATTATATTTACGCTACTCATCATCTCATTCATCAATATTATGGCTCCCATGTTCAGAGTTGAAACCCGTGTCAGAGTTGAGAGAAAGAATTTTGGGGTGGATTCTGAGCAAACGGTGACAACTTTGACAAAATCGTCAAAAACCCATCTTCAAAATGAGTCCATTTAGTCTTCATGCAGATAGTTTCCTCAAAAAAATGAAAATATCTAAGAGATATGCCTGATTTTATAAAGAAGATATTTTCATAAATTTTGTGGAGGTTGAGGAATTAGTTCAGCATTGCAAAGGAATCAGATCGTCCTTAGGATATTTCTGAAGAGATTGAGTTATAGGTTCAACTAAACCTTGATCCTCACTCCCCTCTTGTCAATCGGTCAGTCCAATATGAAACTATCATCCATGTTCCTCATTTAACTCACGGAAAGATTAAGGAAGGGTTAGTACAGACTCAGTCTCTAGAATCGATTCTTAACTGATTGAAAGATAAACCTCTTGGTCATTTTAAACAAAATAAGAAAATAAAATCAGTCCCTTCAAAGGCCAATATATACATTGATCCACAAGAAGATCAGGTCTAGAGTAAGGAAGAAGATTATTTTAATAAAAAGAGGATGGGTCGCAAACTGTCTGGGAATATCATTAATAAATCCAAGCACAAGGTAGCTTCAAAGGAACCTATAGTTGTTGAAAACCTTGAAGTTCCTTATGAAAAAGTGGATGGAAAATCGAAGACCAAGGTGCAAGCCCCTTATGACTTCGTTGATCATTTACCCCCATTTCTTCATGGATCTGAGAGACTGTTAGGTATTGGTGTTATTATAAGGAGTAATTTCATTTCATAAAATCCCTCTGATAGGCATCACTAGAATTTTAAAACAAATTCATATCCTGAGAATTTTCATGGTTGCCACTGATGAGATGAGAGATATTTTTTGGACGTTCCATACCTCCAGATGTGTTTAGACCAAGTACAAATATTTGAAGAGGAAGAGCTAGTAATCAATTGATAAAAGGGAACAAAGTTCCTCACAAGTAGCTAAGATACCAAAAAAAATTCAAAATACCACTGTCAAAAAAATTCAACCAAGGTTAATATTATTATTGATTCTAGTGTGCAAGGACCTTCAGTCTCGAATGCTTGATTTCTAGTAAGGCAAAGTTAATTTTGTAATTAGTAATTTTTTTGTTTTGATTTTGTAATATCCCTAGGCTAAACCCAATTGTAAATGAAAATGAAAATGTACTTAAGTTGGTGAGATGTTTGATATTATTTTTTGTATGCACCTTTCATGGCATAGTGCGCGCATGTGCTGCGCAGTAAAATGATGAAGTGTGCACATTCCAAGATACCGCACACAAAAAATTAAGTGCATGCGATTTTAAGGCCAAGGAGCCTTTGTGTATATGATGTGTTTTATAGGCTGGTGAGCATGTTATTATAAGCTAGGATGCTTAGGTTTTGATTAGGCCAAAGAGCCTAGATGTTAAAGGCCAATGCGCCTATTTTTGTATTTGTCTCATCATTAATATAAAATACATCGCTACGTGCAGACCGACCATGATAAAAGAGTATGGGGGAATAAACTCCACTAGTTAGGGAAAGGGTGGGGGATAAAGTTAAGGAAAAGGGGCTGAGCTAGGGAGCTTAAGCCAAAAAGGAATATTATATTAATATTTCTTGAAGTATAAAGTATGGATAATTATTTTATCCTAAGTTCTAAAGATGGGGACAAGTGGGCCAAAGTAGCTCCTAACATGACAAGTGTCAAGTTGGGGACATGCATACATATTGTGGGGAATTATTTCATTTTCGATCATTCTTTCATCATTCCTTCCATAATTCAGTCATCCAGAAAATCATCCATGAGATTTCACACACTCATTGAGCTATCCTTCGTACCTTCATGACGGTACCTGAACCTGTATGCATAGCCATTTTATGTGTGTGTATCTGGTCAGCTTGGGAGTTGGATTGAAGAGGCGGCTTGTCAAACACGTGGGATATTAAAGAGGCAGGTTGTCAGACCCATGAGAAATTCTCTTGGTGAGAATTGTTGGCAATTGATTTCTTGAAGGTGCTAAACTACAACTATAAGGCTCTGAGACTTCTTGTTCAACATGTTGTTGAAGCCTGGAAAGGAAGTGGGGCAGTTGAAGGACTGTTGAGAAGAGAAGGGGCACAATTCTTGAGATGGGACAGGCATGTGGGGAATGAGGGACTGTAGGCTGTTAGTTTGATTTGGCACCTGTGATGGAGTCTTTCCTGTTGTTTGAGATAGTCAGCCTAGTTAGGAATCCCTTACCCAAGTGGAGTTTAGTCCCTGCTCGTGGGTGACCTACTATTGAGAGTGATGAGCAGTGTGGCATAAGGCTGGGAGGTCTGTGGAAGGTCTGCATGCAGTTTGTGATATTATTACCAAGATAAGTGTCAATTGTGTGATAAATTTATAACATGCTAGATTATTATTTACGTGTTCAGTTTTATGGGTTTATCCTATGCATGGTTATAATTGTCTGTATGTTTATGGGTATTTCCTGTATATGTTTCATGTCTATGTTTACTATTATTTCAGTATGAATTCATGCTTTTACATAATGTATTTGTATGTTTACATTTTATATATGTAGTTCCGTAAAGGTTTTGTGTGTATAAGTTTTAATTGCATGCAATTCGAAAAATTTATGTGGCATAGCTCAGTTTGGATGTTGGGTATGTTACAGTATGTTTTGCAGAGAGAATGAAAGCATTCTCTCATGTATCGTGGCCCGGCCTGGGTGGTCGGGGACGTTACAATATGGTATCAGAGCCTTGGTTTTCAATACTAAGCCTAGATGGGTCGAGCAAGTTGAGTTGAAGCGAAAATTTCACAGAGGATTTATTTCAAAGTGGCCAAATTTTAGTTGTAGAGTGTCCATGGTAAAAAGTAACAACAATTGTGCGAAATTGGGAAAAATCCCCAATTTCCATTGTTAAATTCATGGGAAAATTGAGAAATTTGGCCATGTGGTGAGATATTCTTGATTTAATATCTGTTCTAGAAAATCCAGACCTAGAATTGGTAGAAATTGAAGCTATAGTGAATCCATGACAGATGGAGCGAGATTCGTAATTAAAATTCTCAATTCGTGAATGGAGTTTGGGAAAAATTCATTCCAGAAATGTCAACCGACAACGATTTGTTGTTGCAAAGGTTGAATTGGTTTTATCGAGGTGAAGTTGAACAAATTTCATAGTTGCAAAATGTCTATGGTAATTTGGGGAAAAAGTTCAACAAAGCCCCAATTTCTGCAGCGAAATTCACGAGGAGTTGATGCGCATAAAAATGAATGTCCACAGGTGGGTGCACTAAAAATGCTTATGGTAAAAAATTGGCACTGCGTCCTAAATTGACATTGTGCACAGGTGCATGCACTAAATTTTTGCGCCATGCGGAAAAATGTTGGCGTGCTGGTGCGTGCACTAAATTTTGGCTCTCCATGAAAAATTGTTGTTGTGCGGGTGCACGCACTAAATTTTGGTGTCGTGCGAAAAAATGTTGGTGTGCATATGTACGTGCTAAATTTAGCATTATGCAGTGTGCATACACATATTAATGTGTACGGAGTGTGCACACACATAATAATGGCGTGTGTGGTGTGCGCAACATTGGCAGAGCGCAGAGGAGTTTGGTTGGTGTGCGTGCAATATGAGTATATGTTGTCACGCGACAGTTTAGTTAATGATGCAATGCGTAGAGTGAAATGTGTGTGAAATATTAGAGTGCGATACAAAAATGGCACGCAACAGGTAATAGTACCAGAACCAAAACTGTGTGTGGTGGATATTGGCACGCGACACAAACGTAGTGCATGCCAGTTATTGACACGACAGAGAAGTGATGCACAGTGGTTATAGGTGGGCGAAACACGATTTACCATGTGTTGTTGTTGGGCATGTTAAATATGGGTGTATAGGTTGAAAATTGTGCATGCAAAGTCATTTTGATGGTGAACAACAGCAGAAAAACAATGATTTTCTGCGATATTTTACATTGTTTGAACGTCATCTTTTGCAACGTGTTTTTGAGGCCCTTCAGAGCGTTTTTAGCAACGCAAAAAAACATGGAATAGCATGTACTGAGGTACACCCTATCTCTTCAAATAAAATAAAATAGCTCAGAGAGATCTTTCTAATGGTGTAAATTGTTCGTCAAACGGAGATTTTATGAGAAAATTATAGCAGAAACAATGGAGGGTAAATTTTAAGACCCAACAAGCTTCAAAGAGCCATAGCTTTATGCTCCATAATCAGATTGAGGTGCAAGAGTAGTCAATGGAAATATATTGAACCATAGAATTCAGTCTTGGAGCTGAATTAAATTTCTAGGCATGCCAAAAACATTTAGTATGGCAAAGAAGGTACATGTAGCATTCCAGACCAAAAACGTGAATTGGCCTAGAACTTCAGCAGGTTGTAACTAGCAGCCTAGAGCCTAGAAAGAGTTGAAACTTGGATAGAGTGTCCATAATATGTATATGAAGAAACCCAATTAATATCCTATGAAAAATCCAATGGCGTGGGTGAAAAAATACATAATTACAATGCAGAGATGCGCCAAGTTGAAGTGTGAACAGAAAAACTAATGGGCAATTTTCAAATAACCATAACTTTATGCTCAAGACTCGTAATTGATCATGGGAGTAGGAATTTGAAAGGTGTTGGTTAGTGGAACATAAATATTCACCCAGAAAATTGATATGGGCATCCAATGTTTCAGAAAATCAGAAGAAATAATTATGATATATTATTGAAGAATGGTTCATATTTTTCATGAGATTGTTGAAACAGTTAGCCCGACAAAGCAACAACTATATCAGATTAGGATCAACACAAAGTCCAAAGGAATGGATGAGGCACAAGAAAATTACATCAAGGAAGATGAAATCAAAGGGATTGATTTCCATTTGGGCATTGAATGAACAAACTCCAATGGACATGGAGAAGGAAGGAATGAAAATATGAATATGGTAGAGACCATTAAAAAAATTTAAAAGGATGTCCAAAGCAATAAAGATGATAATGAAAAGCTTATGAGATCCAAGGAGAAGCAATATGACTTCAACATGAAGTTAATGCATAACTTGAACATAATAGAAAAGAAGTTGGATATGGAGAGTGGCTCAAGCAAATCAAGAAGTCATAGGTCTCCTGATGAGAAAAGAAGAACAAGAAGTGTTAATAGACATCACCATCACTCCCCGAGTCATTCCAATAAGAGAGAAGACATCAAATCAAGTCCATCCCCTCTCAAAAATCATAAGAGGTCTGGGGTGGATGAACTACGAGGAGAAATGAACAAAATCAAACTTCCTACATTTGATGGTGAGCACAAGAAGGATGAAGATGCAGAGACATGATTGTTGGGCATGAGGAAGTATTTTCAATTGCATAATTATTCTTCTCATGCAGAAGGTAGAATTTTCATCTATCAACTCAAGGGAAAGGAATCCATGTGGTGGGATCAACTTGTTCAGGTACAACACATTAAAGAGAAAAGTGTTACTCAGAGGGAATTCAAGAATTATTTTGAGAATAAATGCTTGACTAAGAGATACTATGACAAGAAAATGAAAGAGTTCTTTGAACCTAATCTTGGGAGTATGACCATTGATGAATATGAGAGAAGGTTTTTAGAACTACTGAAGTATGTCTCTTTCATAAAGGATGAGATAGTTAAGATTCAAAGGTATTTGAGTGTGTTGTACAGGATAAGTCAACTGAGAGGGGGGGGGGTGAATCAGTTGTATAAAATTTCTTTCATTTTTAAATAAGATTACTTATTAATCAATAAATCATGCCTTTAACATTTAACTTGTAGTAATACATTTAACCAATAAATATACAATCACATAAATGAAACAATGACACAGTGATTTTTAGTGAGGAAACCCAAAAGGGAAAAAACCTCTTCTTCTTATTAATGAAAGGAAAGCTCCAACTCCTCTTTACATTCTTATTTTATCTGAGCTAAAACCCAGATGAGGTTGCTACCTCTGTTTCTTCAACACCTACTGAATGGAAGCTACAACTCCTAGATGTACAAGCACCAACTTGTACATGAGACTTTTACAGTCTCCCCTTGCTCCTCCCTACCTCCCTGAAATTAGTCTATGTCACTAAGAATCTGCAAACCAACTCTTTATCTTCTCTGTCAAAGATTAAGCATTCAAATCCTCTCTGTTTTTATATTCATATCACAATTCATTCTTGACCAAACCACTTAGATTTATCAATATGTGTCTGTGTCTTCCCTCCTCTATCCTTTTTTTTTCTCAAATTTTACAGAGCCATATATCTCCCCTTAATCCTCTCTTACTCTTGACTTTTTCCAATCAATTCATCCCGTATCATCAGCGCGTACAATTGAACCCTCAGACTTCAAAGAATCAGTTAAAATAACTGAATAACTTCCTTACAATGATTATTATTGGTCAAGGCATAAATAAGAACAGTAGCCACATGATTAGTTTAAATATTTAACCAACACCATTCGATGAACATACATCTATTTTGATTTTTCAGCACGGAATAACCCTTGAGCTCTTTGGCAAGCCACTTGTGCTAACCCATATGCCCATTGGTTGTGACCATAGGTTAATCGAAATGCATTTTGCATTTCGGCATTTTGGAAATCATGCGTCGAAGAGTCTTGACACTACAATTTGTGAATCCTGAAATAGAGCTTAGCTTCATTCTAGCTCCTACCTCTCACATGACCATCGACGGTAACCACTTCCTACACCAAAAAGGTATTTCGACATTTCACATTTCAGCATTTTGACATTTCTGTGATGAAATGTTTCGACACTCCAAGTCACAATCCCTGAAATGGAGCTTAGCTACTCTATCTCCTTCCCCTCATATGACCACTGGCGGTAACCATAACCTACATCAAAAAGGCACTTCGCATTTCGACATTTCAGTGTTTCACATTTCGACATTTCGGCATTCCTGTGATGAAGTGTCTCGACACTCCAAGTCGCGATCCCCGAAATAGAAAGTTCTAATGTGACATAAGCCTGTTGATGTCACACATGGATTGACATGTGCCGAATAGCTACCACATGTCACTCTTGGATCAACGATCAAGATTTTATTGTGATTTCGCAACTCCACGAGCCTTCATCGTCCCTGATCAACGGTCCAGATCAAACCTCGATCTAATGACTAAGATTATTTCACAATTTCGCATATCACGAGTTCAAGAGGTTAGAGCTCTCCTTCCTTTGACCTCTCAGTCAACGAAATGTTGATCTGTAACCACGTGTCCCTCCCGAAGATGAACGTTCCTCCTACTTTCGAGATTTTGTAAGCATGCTTCTCCTAGAAATTTAAAGAACGTATAGGTTCTCCTGGTTCTGACGACGGTCGAGCCCTACGCTAAGATCTAATGCCTAAGATCTATTTTGTTCTACTGCGCACTCCTTCTGAATTCCTGGATGATTTAAGTTTGACATTAATGACAAAACCAAGCCCTGTGCAAACTGACCAACAAACTCCCCCTTTGGCATTGATGGAAAACTTTAAATCTCTTTCTCCCCCTTTTGACATCTATGGCAAAGGAAACAACCATATTCCCCCTGAGCAAAGAAAATAACTTGCAAAGATGTATCATTTCAGCAACAACTCCCCCTATCAATAATAGTCAATAAACCTATGCAGTCTGATTTTATAATGAAGCATTTACAATATTTGAGAATGAAATGAAATTACAGAGGGTAAACCCCCAACTGATCCCTGAGACTTTCAAATTGAATTTTAGGTAAAGGTTTAGTAAATACATATGCAATCTGATCCTTTGTACCAACATATTCTAGTTTAATAACTTTAGACATAACCTTCTCTCTTAGAAAGTGAAATTTGATGGGAATGTGCTTTGTTTTTGAATGCATAACAAGATTTTTAGAAATACTAATTGCACTGGTATTATCATAGAAAATAGGTATAGGTTCATCATAATTAATATGTATATCTTCTAGCATCTGTTTCATCCATAGAACCTGAGTGCAACAAGTTGCAGCTGCTATGTATTCTGCTTCAGCAGTAGACAAAGACATTGTTGATTGTTTTTTACTTGACCAACTTACAAGACATCCTCCAAGAAAAAATGTTTCTCCACTAGTACTCTTCCTGTCATCAACACAACCTGCCCAATTAGCATCAGTGAAAGCATATAAATCAAGCTAATTACTTGTAGGATACCACAAACCATACTCTGTTGTCCCCTTAAGATATCTGAAAATTCTTTTGACTGCAAGTAGATGAGAAGTTTTTGGTGAAGCCTAAAACCTGCCAACTTGACAAACTACATGCACAATATCAAGTCTTGTAGCAGTAGCATAAAGAAGACTACCAATCATAGATCTTTATATTGTCTAATCAACATCTTTAGTATCATCAAACTTACTTAATTTACAACCAGTAACCATGGGAGTGCCAACTAGTTTAGAATCTTCCATCTGAAATTTCTTGAGCATTTCATTGATATACTTGGTTTGAGAAATGGAAATACCTTTATCAAATTGAGTCATTTGTAATCCTGAGAAAAACTTCATTTCTCCTAGCATGGACATCTCAAACTCTTTCTACATACTTTCAGCAAACTATTTACTGAGCCTATTATCATCACTACCAAAAATGATATCATCTACATATATCTCAACAATGATCAGGCTATCATTTTCTTCTTTAATATATAGATTACTATCAGTGTTACCTTTC
>JZKD02S0930560.1:107739-123984 GCA_000966675.3 Picea glauca
TTAATGAAAACTCGTCAAGTGTCTCCTTGACGCTTCGGAGCAAACCAGGGTTCGAAATTGGTCCTCCTGACTCAATTTCCCCTCGCATTCTCAGTCCAAAGACCACTCCATTGGCCCATCTAGGCTCAGTGTCGAAACCTTCACTCTGATACCAAATTGTAGTGTCACTTTTCACTACCGAGGCTTTCAAACCTCTCGCTAACCAATCTGTACATGGACTTTTACATAAAACATACAGAATTGTATAATCACATGCATAACAACAAAGAGATACACTTTAATTCTCAGAAATAACATATAGTTACTGTTATAATTAGACAATCCATAGCTTTCAACAGTAATTCATTTACACAGCGAAAAACATGATAACAGATCCAGTACATTCATGATAAAATGTGGTAAAAATATAATTAAACACTTATCTTGTGACAGTGGAGAAATCCACCAACCAAATGCAGGGCTTCCACGAACCTCCCAGCCGTAGACTGCACTAATCCTCAACTCAACAGTGGGTCACCCTCGAGCTGGGACTGAGCTCCACCCCAGGGCAAGGAATCCAGACTTAGGCTGAGGTTACAGGGAACTTAGTCACACACAACCACGAGGAAGTATGCTCTCCCAGGAATATCCCACGCTCACTGCCCACAGACCCTCATTCCCCACATGCCTGTTCCACCCCAGGAGAGTGCACCTTCTCTGTCACCTGGACAGTCCTTCGGCTGCCAGTCTCCCTTACCTTGGATTACAGGAACAGACCGGACCGGAAGTCTCCAGGTTCTGTGGCAGCTACAAGGTTCCTTCTAGGATCTCTCTCCTTCCTCTGCGCACTCTCTCACCTGGAGGGAGTCGCTCACAAGCCAACGAGCCTCACGCAGTCCAGAACTAAGTGCCACAACAAACACAGGTAAAATGGACACAAGCTTCCCAAGAACTAGTTCAGTAGTCACAGGATGTTCTCTCGGTCAAGATTTTAGAATAGGGCTCCACGCACAAGCTCACTTAGCTTTTCCTGGGCAAACAAAGACTCTTCCCCGAAATTGACATGGACATTTCGTTCAGGGAATGCACACACTAGTTTTCTCTCACAGACAGACTCCATGGCTCTGAACAAGGGTAAACACGCATTCTTCAGTACCCAACACAGGCTTCCTCTCTGTAACAGACATACACAAGGTCTCTTTTAGACTGGCTCCTCTGGCTCTTGGTCAGGGCAGTCGGGTCGAATCGAATGCCAAAGATCCCCCCCACGAATGTTCCTTTCTATTTTATTTGCATGCATCAGGGTGGACATTTGTCACCCTGGGAACTGCATGTGTTCCATCCGCATGCCTCCCTGTACATGCCTTTCCTTTTTGCTAGGAACTTAGGATAAAATAATATGCACATGGCTTTTTTTTTAGGAAATAATATTAAAATATTATTCCATGCCTAAGCCCTTAGGCTTATCCCCTAGGATCAACACTCAGCCCCTTTCCCACCTTCCAGCCCCTAGTTCCTTGCCCACTCTGTGGACGCTCAGTCCCCCTTCACTCATTCATCGTGGTCAGTCTGCACCTGGCGGTGTTTATATTTTATTGATTATTCTGCATACATACAAGTACAACAGCAGGCTCCTGGCCCTCAAACACTTAGGCTTCCTGGCCTAACAAATACATAAGCCTTCCAGCTTATACAAAACTTGGCTCACCGGCCTATAGAGCACATTTACAATTCATTGCATATATCATGATCTGTAATGAGGCTCGGCCTTGGGGACACTACATTTTTCTTATCTTTCTTTGCTACTTTGAAAGTTGCTTCTTTCCCGAAAGAATTCTCACCAGAGGTTCTCATCTCATATGTTGTTAGTATTCCATGTAATTCATCCATTTCTAAAGTATCAAGATCAGTTCTTTCTTCTAATGCAGATATTTTTGAATCAAATCTTGCAGGAAGTGATCTAAGTATCTTTTGCACAATAATATTATTATTAATTGTTTCTCCTAGACCTCTCATGGTATTAACAAATTCATCAACACGAAGAAAGTAAGTAGTTATATCTTCATATTCTTCCATTTTCAGGCTTTCAAATTGACTTCTATATGATTGTAGCTTAGCACTCTTTACCTTAGTGTCTCCTTCATATACATTTTTCAATTTATCCCATATTTCTTTCGCTGAAGCATAATGCATAACTTTAACAAATTCTGACCCTGCTAGACCTCCTAGTATTGCATACATAGATTTGGAATTACTCTCATAGAGTCTCTTACCTGTAGCATCTATTGGAATGGTTGTTGGGACTTTATATTCATTTAGTACAGCTTGCCAGATATCTACTCCTTGAGTTTGTAAAAACAACTTCATCCTGATACTCCAAAAAGCATAATTATGACCATCAAACAAAGGCAATCCATGTTTTGTGAATTCTGACTTCTTATCCATTATGAATGATCAAAAACTTCCAGTGGTTAAACTGCTCTGATACCAATTGTTGTACAGGATAATTCAACTGAGCGGGGGGGGGTGAATCGGTTGTATAAAATTTCTTTCATTTTAAATAAGATTACTTATTAATCAATAAATCATGCCTTTAACATTTAACTTGCAATAATACATTTAACCAATAAATATACAATCACATAAATGAAACAGTGACACAGTGATTTTTCATGAGGAAACCCAAAAGGAAAAAAACCTCTTCTTCTTATGAATGAAAGGCAAGCTCCAACTCCTCTTTACATTCTTATTTTATCTGAACTACAACCCAGATGAGGTTGCTACCTATGTTTCTTCAGCACCTACTAAATGGAAGCTACAAATCCCAGATGTACAAGCACCAACTTGTACAGGAGACTTTTACAGTCTCCCCTTTCTCCTCCCTACCGCGCTAAAATCATTCTCTGTCACTAAGAATCTACAAACCAAATCTTTATCTTCTCTGTCAAAGATTGATCATTCAAATCCTCTCTGTTTTTATATTCATATCATAATTCGTTCTTGACCAAACCACTTAGATTTATCAATCTGTGTCTGTGTCTTCCCTCCTCTATCCCTTTTTTTTCTCAAATTTTATAGAGCCATATATCTCCCCTTAATCCTCTCTTACTCTTGACTTTTTCCAATCAATTCATCCCGTATCATCAGCGCATACAATCGAACCCTCAGGCTTCAAAGAATCAGTTAAAATAACTGAATAACTTCCTTACAATGATTATTATTGGTCAAGGCATAAAGAAGAACAATAGCCACATGATTAGTTTAAATATTTAACCAGCACCATTCGATGAACATACATCTGTTTTGATTTTTCAACACAGAATAACCCTTGAGCGCTTTGGCAAGCCACCTGTGCTAACCCATATGCCCATTGGTTGTGACCACAGGTTAATAGAAATGCATTTTGCATTTCGGCATTTCGGCAATCATGTGTCAAAGAGTCTTGAAACTACAAGTTGTGAATCTTGAAATAGAGCTTAGCTTCATGCTAGCTCCTACCTCTCACATGACCATCGACGGTAACCACTGCCTACACCAAAAAGGTATTTCAGTGTTTCGCATTTCGGCGTTTCGACATTTCTATGATGAAGTGTTTCGACACTCCAAGTCACAATCCCTGAAATGGAGCTTAGCTACTCTAGCTCCTTCCCCTCATATGACCACTGGCGTTAACCACAACCTACATCAAAAAGGCACTTCGCATTTCGGCATTTCGGCGTTTCGCATTTCGGCATTCCTGTGATAAAGTGTCTCGACACTCCAAGTTTCAATCCCCGAAATAGAAAATTCTAATGTGACATAAACCTGTTGACGTCACACATGGATTGACACATGCCAAATAGCTGCCACGTGTCACTCTTGGATCAACAGTCAAGCTTTTATCATGATTTCACAACTCCACGAGCCTTCATCGTGCCTGATCAACGGTCCAGATCAAACCTCGATCTAACGACTAAGATTATTTCACAATTTTGCATATCACGAGTTCAAGAGGTTAGAGTTCTCCTTCCTTTGACCTCTCAGTCAACGAAATGTTGATCTGTAACCACGTGTCCCTCTCGAATATGAATGGTCCTCTTACTTTCGGGATTTTGTAAGCCTGCTTCTCCTATCACTTTAAAGAACATGCAGGTTCTCCTGGATCTGACGATGGTCGGGCCCTATGCTCAGATCTAATGCCTGAGATCTGTTATGTTCTACTATGCACTCCTTCTGAATTCCCATATGATTTAAGTTTGACATTAATGATAAAACCAAGCCCTATGAAAACTAACCAATAGAGTGGATTTCCATCATTTATCAGTGAAAAAATACAGTATGATGATCCCAAGACATTGGAGGAGACCACAAGGAAAGATAAATGCCTATATGATCAACAAAAAGCAAGGCCAACTTTCCAAAATGATTGGAAAGAAAAAAAGAAATTCAGGATGGATCAGAGGAAGAAAGGAACTAAGCCACCATTCTTCAGAAATAATACTTAGAGACAGCCAACTTCTAGAGAACCCAGAACAATTGAGATAGGGGATCAAAGGACAAGACAACCACCTATTCAATGTTGGGGTTGTAAAGGAGATCATATGTTCAGAGATTGTCCCCACAGAGGTAAAAAAATGAGGATTGTTCACAATGTACAGAAAGTTGAAACAGTGGAGGACATGGAAATAAATGTACCAAGGATCTATGCAGCCCTGGACAACAAGAAATAAGATTATCAGTCACATATGATTGAAGTGGAAGGTATGATCAACAACCAAACCATTTCTATTTTAACTGATTCAGGAGCTAGTCATAGTTATATAGATCCTAAGATGGTGGAAAGTTTGCATTTTCCAAGAAGCAAGCATGGGAAATCTTGGTTGGTGCAGCTGGCTACCAGAGCCAAAAGAAAAGTTAATGATATGGTTAAGTCATGTCTTATGAACATGAATGGACTGAACACCAGGTTAGATTTGAACATATTGCCTTTAGGTTCCTATGACTGTCTAATTTGGATGGATTGGTTGGACCAGCAGCATGCTATACTAGACTATCATAACAAGACATTTACTTTCTTGGATGAGGAAGCGAGCCTAAGGAGAGTGTAGGGAATTCCAAGGGTAGTAACCATCAGAGAAATTTCAGCATTGCAGCTGAAAAGATGTTACAGAAAAGGGTGTAAAATATTTTCGTCTCATATGGAAGAGATAGCTAAAGATAAGGTGTCAAATTTAGAATATTATGCAGTCCTAAAAGAGTTTGAAGATGTGTTCAAGGAGGTACTAGGACTACTCCCAAAGAGAAATATTGATTTCTCTATAAATTTAATGTCTGGAGTAGCTCCAGTGTCAAAGACTCCTTATAGAATGAGTACACCAGAGTTGAAGGAGTTGCAAATGCATCTTGAAGAACTTCTGAAGAAGGGGTATATACACCCAAGTGTGTCACCTTGGGGTGCTCCAGTATTTTTCCTGAAGAAGAAAGATGGGACATTAAGATTGTGCATTGATTTCAGAAAGTTGAATAAAGTGACTATAAAGAACAAGTATCCTCTGCCAAGGATTGATGACCTCTTTGATCAATTGAAGGATGCAAAGATATTTTCAAAGATAGATCTCAGGTTAGGATACCATTAGTTAAGGATTAAAGAGGAAGATATTAGAAAGACCACCTTCAGGAGAAGGTATGGTCATTATGAGTTCACAGTGGTGCCATTTGGGTTGTCAAATGCACCAACTATTTTCATGTTCTTAATAAATGGTGTTTTCCGAGAATATTTAGACAAGTTTGTCATTGTCTTTTTGGATGACGTCCTTGTATATTCCAAGTCAGAAGAAGAGAATGAAAATCATTTGAGGATGGTGTTGCAAGTATTAAGGGAGCATCAATTGTATGCCAAATCGAGCAAGTGCTCATTTTATCAGAAGAAAATTTATTATTTGGGTCATATCATTTCAAAGGATGGGATAGCAGTGGATCCTGAGAAGATAGAAGACATTAGAGAATGGTCAACACCAAAGAATGTGATAGAGGTTAGATCATTCATGGTCCTTGTAGGCTAATATAGGATATTTATTGAAGGATTCCCAAAGATTGCACACCCAATCACTTCGTTACAAAAGAAGGGTGTGAAGTTTCATTGGAATCTGGATTCTGAAAAGAGTTTCCAACACTTGAAACAATTATTGACAAGTGCTCCAATACTAAGGATTGCAAACCCAAATGAAGACTTCATTGTATGCACAGATGCATGTAAAGAAGGACTTGGTGGAGTCCTCAGTCAAAATGGGTGTGTTATATGTTATGAATCAAGGAAGTTGAAGGAGAATGAAAGACACTAAGCCACTCATAGTGCATGCCTTAAGGAAATGGAGACACTACCTCATGGGAAAAAGGTTTGAGTTGAGGACAGACCATAATGGTCTGGAATATTTATTTGATCAACCAACTCTAAATACTAGGCAAAGAAGATGGTTAGAATTTCTAAGTGAATGTGACTTTGATATAATCATATCAAGGGGAAAGAGAACAAAGTGTTTGATACACTCAACAGAAGAGTGCATGAATTTCATGCTACAACCATTAGCATGTACCAATCAGATTTGAAACACAGAATTTTGGAGGCTGCAAATTTAGATTTGCAATACAAGGAATTAGTGGAAAAATTATAGCAAGGTAATTTGCAGCAGAAAATTGAAGAATACAAGCTAGATAGTGATGAAATTATCATGTACAGGGGAAGAATTTATGTACCAAATTCCCAGGAATTGAAAAATATGATATTGAGGGAAATGCATAAGGTACCTTATGTTGGGCACCTAGGTTATCAAAAAACTATTGCATTTGCCAAAAGCCAATATTATTGACCAGGCATGAAGAAAGAGGTTGTTGATTTTATTGCCAAATGTTTGGAATGTCAAAAGGTAAAGGCTGAGCATAGACACCCAACTGGTTTGCTACAACCATTACCCATTCCTGAGTGGAAATGGGAAGTTGTAACAATGGATTTCATCACCAAACTACCCAAAACAAACAAGAAACATGATTATATCATGGTAATGGTGGATAATCTTACTAAAGCTGCCCAATTTATTCCAGTTAAGCTCACTCACAAGGTAGCCAATATTGTTGATGCTTATATGAGAGAAATTGCTCGATTACATGGCATACCCAAGACAATTGTGTCTGACAGAGATCCAAAATTTACTTCAAAATTTTGGAAAGGATTATTTAATGGATTTGGAACAAATTTGAATTTTAGTACCACTTATCATCCCGAATCAGATGGACAAACAGAAAGGGTGAATCAAGTGATTGAAGATATGTTGAGGATGTATGTGATGGATAAACCATAAAAATGGGAAGACTACCTACACTTAGTAGATTTTTCTTATAACAATGGGTACCAAACATCTCTAAAGATGAGCCCATTTAAGGCACTTTATGGTAGAAAGTGCAACACATCGGTAAGTTGGGATAACCCCGGAGATAGAGCAGTGGTTGGGCTAGATTTTCTCAGGGAAATGGAGGAGAAAATGATAAAAATAAAGAAAAACTTAAAGGTTGCCCAAGACAGGAAGAAAATCTATGTTGATAAGGGCAGAACTCATAGGGAATTTAAAGTGGGAGACCATGTATTTTTTAAATTGAAAGCCAATAGAAGTTCCCTGAAGTTGGGAAATTGTTCAAAGTTGGCAGCTCGCTATTGTGGGCCATTTGAAATCCTAGAGATGATTGTTTTAGTGGCTTATATGATTGCATTGTCTACATTGCCTGCATCTGTGTTTGTTCATAATGTATTCCATGTATCATTGCTCAAGAAATATGTACCTGATATTAATCATGTTATTGATTGGAATGTGATCTAGGTGGAGCAAGAAGGAATTTTTCAAGTGCATCCAGTACGCATTCTGGACTGGAAAATCAAACATCTCTGAAATTGAGCCATAGGGATTGTAAAGGTCCAATGGAACTAGTACAGTCCTGAGGACACTACTTGGGAGCATGAGGATGTAATGCAGGCAGAATACCCACATCTTTTTGAGGATTTTTGAAATTGTGTTGTGTATGAGTACATAATACACTGAGGACAGTGCATAAATAAGGGGAGGGGATTGTAATATCCCTAGGCTAAACCCAATTGTAAGTGTAAATGAAAATGTACTTAAGTTGGTGAGTTGTTTGATATCATTTTTTGTATGCACCTTTCATGGCATAGTGTGCGCAATAAAATGATGAAGTGTGTGCATTCTAGGATACCACAGGCAACAACTTAAGTGCGTGTGATTTTGAGGCCAGGGGGCCTTTGTGTATATGATGTGTTTTATAGGATAGTGTGTCTGTTATTATAAGCTAGGATGCTTATGTTTTGATTAGGCCGGAGATCCTAGATGTTAAAGGCTAGCGCACCTATTTTTGTATGTGTCTCATCATTAATATAAAATACATCATGGCATGCAGACCGACCATGATAAAAGAGTATGGGGGACTAAAATCCACTAGTTAGGGAAAGGGTGGGGGATAAAAGTTAAGGAAAAGGGGTAATCTAGGGAGATTAAGCCAAAAAGGAATATTATATTAATATGTCTTAAAGTATAAAGTATGGATAATTATTTTATCCTAAGTTCTAAAGATGGGGACAAGTGGGCCAAAGTATCTCCGAACATGACAAGTGTCAAGTTGGGGACATGCATGCATATTGTGGGGACTTAGTTCATTTTTTATCATTCTTCCATCATTCCTTCCATCATTCAGTCATCCATAAAATCATCCATGAGCTTTCACACACCCATTTAGCTATCCTTTGTACCTTCATCACAGTACCTGAACCTGTATCCATAGCCATTTTATGTTTGTGTATCTGGTCAGCTTAGGAGTTAGACTAAAGAGGTAGGTTGTTGGGCCCGTGGGATATTGAGGAGGTGGGTTGTCAAGCCCGTGAGAAATTATCTGGGTGAGAGAATTGTTGGGAATTGATTTCCTGGAGGTGCTAAACTACAACTACAGGGCTCTGAGACTTCCTGTCTGGCCTATTGCTGAAGCCCGGAAAGGAAGTGGGGCAGTTGAAGGACTGTTGAGCAGAGAAGGGGAACACTTCTTGGGGTGGGACAAGAATGTGGGGAATGAGGGATTGTAGGCTATTAGTTTGAGTTGGCACCTATGATGAGACCTTTCCTGTTGTCTGAGATAGTCAGTCTGGTTAGGAATCCCTTACTCAGGTGGATTTTAGTCCCAGCTCGGGAGTGACCCACTGCTAAGAGTGATGAGCAGTGTGATCTAAGGTTGGGAGGTTCGTGGAAGTTCTGCATGCAGTTGGTGATATTCTTACCAAGATAAGTGCCAATTGTGTGATAAATTTACATGTTGCATTATTATTTATGTGTTCAGTTTTATGGGTTTATCCTATGCGTGGTTATAATTGTTTGTATGTTTATGGGTATTTCCTGTATATGTTGCATGTCTATGTTTACTGTTATTTCGGTGTGAATTTGTTCTTTTACATAATGTATTTTTTTTTTTTACATTTTGTATATGCATTTCTGCAAAGGTTTTGTGTGTATATGTTTTAATTGCATATAGTTCAAAAAATTCATGTGGCATAGCTCAGTTTGGATGTTGGGTATGTTACAGTATGTTCTGAAGAGAGAATGAAAGCGTTCTCTTGTGTATCCTAGCTCGGCCTGGGTGGTCGGGGACGTTACACATTCTGTTTTATTTTTTCATTCTTTTTAGACAAGCTACAGAATCATAGATTTTGCAAGTAGTCTTTAGTTATGGTTTGATTTTAATTGATTTTTTTGTTTGTTTATAGGTCATGAAAAGGTCAAAGGATATCATGAACTACATTTATGGAGATGATTTAGTGCAATCATATATATTTTTTAGTATAGGGTTAGTTTTAAAAGGAAAAATTATAGCCTCATTTTGTTATATCAATAAACTTTTGAGAAGTTGTTGAAGAATGTTTTCCCTTTTATTTTAAAACTTTTATATTGGGAGTATAAGTTGGAATATTTGGTTAAAACATTCTATCTTTGAGATATTCGACTCTATAATGTTGATAAGAGGTTTGATTCCCATTCTATTTAAATAGATTGTATAGTTTTCAGGGATAGACATGGGTGAATTTATGGGATAACAAAGCAAGGAATGGGATAATGTTAATGAAGACATGAACACTATATTGCCTCAGACTATAGCTCTGTGAGTGGTTTTAAAGTTATTTTATAATATATTAATATTTCTCAATTATATGTTCATGAACGGGGTGGCAGGAGTGGGAGGGGTGATCATCTTCCCACGAGGAAACCAAGTGTTATCCTTTCATTGGAACCTGGGCATCACCACAAATAATCAAACCGAAGCCTATGCTCTGTACCAAGGGCTTCATCTCACCAAAAGCAGAAACATACACTCTCTTTCAGTGATCAGGGACTCCAAGATAATCATAGGTTATGCTTTCAATGGATCTCACCCCCCAAATTTACACCTGAAATCCATCCTACAAAGAATTGCAGTAATGCTCAAGATCTTCCCCAATATCCACTTTTTTCACATCCTTAGAAGAAACAATCACCTAGAAGACGCTCAACCGAACCTGGCAATTGATCTCGAGCAAGGCACTTTAGTCATTAATGTAATTTCTCACAACATGTCAATCCCATGATACTAAGCACTCGACAGACAACTCCCCAGTCCACTCAACACATCGTATGGGCCACGGTGGTGGTCAGAATTTGGACAACTCATCCTTACGTCCTTAGCAAGATACCCACCCATCCCCCCTCACACCTCAGCACATGAATGCCACCTCCACCTGTCCCCTTCACATGCCCCCCTCCTCCACTCATCCCCTACACATGCCCCCTCCCTACACTCATCCCCTCCACACGCCCCCCCTTTCATATATCTTGGCTCCTCACCACACGCTCCTCCTCAGTCCGCGACCTTCAGCCTCCTATCTTTCCCTCCTCGGGCTTTGGAAGTCTCTTTGGTGTACCTTGTATAACTCCTGGGCATGGGAGAGAAATATGGAGTGAGGCGATCATGCTCAGGGTGACGTAGAAAATGTACAGGCCATTAATTCCAGGCAAGGTTAAGGATCCTAGTAGCAGAAGCAATCATGGCTCTAACTTAGGGAAAATTGTGGGAAAATGGTTAAGTTCTGTGAATCAAATGAAGAGGAATGAAAGTATCACAGCAGGAGCGGTTCATTAGGGTAGAAAGCACATTCCTGTGAAGAACATATCTGAGACTCCTCCTTGTAAGAATACTGATGGTTTCTACAATTGGGGGAAAGCAAAGAATTCAACCAAGATGAACAGGAAACTACCAAGAACTGTCTTAGTGGAGGAGCATGAAGAGCTGGTAAACACTGTCCAAACTGTTCAATTACAGCTTAGGGCCCTCTCCACATAGGTTCTCTCAATCACAGAGATTACCATCCAGCATAGGAGCGAGCAGTAGCAAAATAGGGATGAGTGTGAAGCGCTCAGGAAACAAATAGAGGATCTCAAATTCAAGTCTGGCCCAATGTCACCCACTCCCATCACAAACACTTCCCTCTCAGATGAGGCCTCCTCTCTAGGACCACGCCTTCAATTGGATCTCAACCTATGGCCTCCAACAGAGGCAAACCACACTACACCAAACCAGAATAGAATGTAATTATATGCAGTGTTTTTTTGTGCTTTTATTAGGTACTTTCTGCATGGTGTTTACCATCGATACACAAATGGACTTTAGTGTTCTAGTTAGCGCCACCCCTGTTCTCCATTTCCTTCTTGGAGAACACAGGTGGGAGCATTTTGATTTCTACAAATTTTGTAACCACGACTTGACTCTCTGCCTATGTTTCCTCATGGCTTTTTAATATATATTTTACCCAGTTTCTGTGAAAGAAAAAAAGTATATGTTCATGATCTTGGTAGCATAGTTATGTGTTGTCAAATTTTGGCTTTTGTCCATTTTGATTAATGCATTACAATGTTATCATTTTTACCTATTCTCTTATCTTAATAATTAATTTTATATTCATTGTTGCATTTCAGTCAATTCTTTATACAAATTCTATATATAAATACATGTGAAAAATTATATCGAGTTTCCTTGTGTGATTTGTATATGTTTGGACTTATTTTATCAGTAAACTGTAGTTTGTTGATTGAAATGGTATACTAATATGTTTTTCATAAGGAAATTGAACATGATGGTTGATTCTTCCCACATATATATCAAATCTTATCTATTTTGTTGAAGTTGTTTTCATCAGGATCATTGTAGTATCCGCATTACACAGTTGCCTTGCAAATATTTCTCTTTACAGGTTGATGATGTGATGAACATTTCTACAGAAGGATTCAAGTAGTGAATTTTATTTCACTTCTGGCTGGGATAGGTTAGTAAATTTTGATTCTTTTATTTTAGTTTGATGAATGTAAATCTTTATTTAGTTTAAGTCCTTTGTTCATTTGAACTAAAATTGTTTTAAGCTACATTCATATATATATTTCTTTCGATTGATAGATTATGTTTTGGTTTGAATATTGTTTGAATATTTGTATATTAGATTTAGATATTTTACTATTTTAAATTTTCCTGAGATTTAGTTCCTTTTTCAAACTCTTTTGTTTCACAAGACTTCTAGCAAATCTTGTATCTATGTACATTTTGTAAACCCTGTAATTAAGTGTGAGGTTATCTAATCTAATAGATCATTGTAAATACCAAGAATCTGACAGTTAGTAGTTAGGATCTTAGACAACATTTCCCATCATTTATTAGATAGATCCTTTTCATCATCTAACGGAGTCGTTAAACCCATCAGGAATAGTTACCTTAAATGGATTATGTTTTACTTAGACAACATCAGACCAGACTATTCTTTCTTAGTTGATGAGAGGTCATTTATGCCCGTCAACAAGTACTCTAAGAACATATTCATTTGTGAGGTAATGGATGGGCAAGTGGTGGAGGATAGATATTGACTATTGGATGATATCATCTTCTATAATGACTAGATATACTTAGTTCCATAATACACATTGAAAGAAAAGGTTTTGAAGTCTCGTCACGACTCACCCATAGTCAGACATCATGGGTTCTTCAAGACGTACAGGAAGATCAGGGAAATATTCTCCTGGAAGGGTCTCAAGGATGGTGTGTTGAGACACATCTGAGAGTGTGTGAATTGTCATCAAAACAAGTCCAAGTAAACACACCCAGTTGGATTAATTCATCCTCTACCCATTCCGGAGCAGAAGTGGGAGATTATTTCCATGGATTTCATTACATGAATACCTAGGGTGTAGGGTAGGGACTGTATTTTTG
This sequence comes from Picea glauca, assembly GCA_000966675.3. Taxonomy (NCBI): domain Eukaryota; kingdom Viridiplantae; phylum Streptophyta; class Pinopsida; order Pinales; family Pinaceae; genus Picea; species Picea glauca. The sequence continues at coordinate 121,027 of JZKD02S0930560.1, forward strand.
TGGTGGTTGACAGACTGACCAAGTTTGTGAATTTATTTTCCATACCCACAGACTACAAGGACAACCAGGTGGAAGATTTATTTTTCAAGGAGATCTTCTATTACGAGCGACCCAGGCAAATATTCAGTGACAAGGACGGGCACTTCATTAGCGCATTTTGGCAGGAACTATTCAAGTTAGTGGGCATAGATTTGGCCACAAGTACCAGTTACCATCCCCATACAGATGGGTAGATAGATATCATTAACAAATGGGTGGAAGGGTATCTGAGGAAGAACTATATAGGAGGACAACAATGCACATGTGTGAGATGGTTACATATGGGTGAGTATTGTTACAACATGAAATATCATATGTCAATCTATACGTCACCATTGAGAGCTTTATATGGATACGACGCACCTTCCTTTGTGGAGACAATGTTTGGAGATAGTAGGGTCCCTAGGACCAAGGATTGGAATAGAGGAGAGTCAGAGGGTACTACGGGTGGTGAAAGAGAATCTGCAGGAAGCACAGGACCAACAAAATATGTATGCATATAGATAGAGGACAGAACGAACTTTTGAGGTGGGGGATTTGGTTTTTCTGTGACTACAACCATACAGACAGTCTACATTGAAGAGATGCAGATAAAAGAAGTTAAAACCCAGATTCTATGGATCATACAGGGTCATCAGGAGAGTGGACGAAGTGGCCTATAAGATAGAGCTACTAGAGGGTAGCAAGATACACAATGTGTTCCATGTTTCTTGCCATAAGAAGGTAGTGGGGAAACATGTTACCGCATAATAAGAGTTACCACCATTGGATGAAAAGGACCAGTTGGATTTGGTGTCGGAGGAGGTACTTGAGCACAGGGACCACAGGTTGAGGAGAAGGATCATCAGGGAGTGCTTGGTCATATGCAGGGGACTTCCAATGGAGGGTGCCACATGGGAAGGAGACCAGATACTACAACACCCTGGATTGATGTTACTTGAGGACAAGAAATCTCAGGAAGGGAGGATTGTGATTTCCCTTCCCCAATGATGACCCTAGCAGGAGAGTGACTTAGTAGTCTTCGAGTTCCTGTAGACTATAGTCAAGCACAGTGGGGGACAATTTCTCTATTGAATTCCAACTCATTAAAGTCTAACAAAAAAGTGACATCAAAAGGGAAAAGTGACTAAGTGATAAAGTGCATGTCTAATTAGACTAAAAAGGGGGTGTAAGTGACCTAAGTGTATAATAAATCATAATGTAGGGAAAATTCACTTAAGCTATGCATGTCAATGAAGAATTAGATGGAGGAGGTATAAAGGGGGTGAATTTGACCTAATTCGTCATTATTGATGATTATTGATTTGAGAAATAGGTTCTAGAGGAGAGGAAGTCGACCTTAATTGTTTTGTGGGTTTCTAGAGGAAATCACCACCATAGATCAGTTTCGATGTTGAGAGACACACCCTAGCGATCGAAAGGACCATCCAAGTTCTTAGCTGATATTCAACAGTAACATATAAATCCAGTTTATCCATTGTGCATTCAGCAGGTGAGGGCTTGAGGGTTTTAGGAGACTTCTGGAGGTATCCAGACCCGTCCAGGGAAGATCCAATCGATCCCTTCCAACCCTTGGAGAGGGAAACAGGGTGCATCTTTTGAGACCAATATCAGTTTATTCTGACGGAGGAATCTTCCATAGTGTGATTTTCATCTAGGAAGTGTGCATCTCTTGAGGATACTCAGTCAGGGTTCCAGAGGGATAACCAGGTCAGATATTGTGATCCCCTTCTGACCCAGTACAAAGGGACTAGGGTGCACTCATTGAGACAGACATAGTCAGATTCCAATGGTCATATCATCTAGGGCGTGACAATGGAATTCAGAAAGTGTGAAAACCCCAAGGGAGTCTATTCGAGATTCAGACAGACCGGTAGTGGCTAGATATTCAGGGAAAGGATCCTAAGCAGTAGTACGACCATTCTAAGATAGTTTTGCAGGTTGATCAAATGAGTATAGCCACTAGGGCGATTTTTCTAGTTTCCAGCAACAGTTGTCATAGGTATTTTTTGGTTGCATGCAGGAGATCTGACCACGCATGTTGTGGATCTTTAGTGTTGACCATAGATTCGCCTATCTCTATTGTTCTGGGTATTTTCTTTAGTTATTTGCATTGTATTCCAACTAAGATCATTCTCTACAAGGTCTAGTTGAGGTTATTTCCTTTATTTTCCGCATCCAATACTATATTTCTCATTATTTTACTTAATAGAAGCTTTTGAATTGTTGTTGGTTCCAAAACAGTTGCATACATGTTATAAACATATAAACACCACAAAACCACAATCAAAAACCTTTAAAAACACATCCAGAAACCCCTAGAGTATCAAATCTGCAGTAAAATCACTAACATAGCAGTAAATATCTAGATACGAGAGATTTAGAATATTTCAAATTGATCATAAATATTTGGACAATGTCACCCACATATCTTTAAGTATACAAAAATTAACTTCCTTTATATGAATTGAAATATCAATCAATTTGCTAAATAAAAAATGTCCATTATAAATTTTTAGTATTGAATTTATTTTTGATTGATTTATGTAATCTTTATTTTGCATTTCTAATAGTTAACATAGTGATTAATACTATTATTATGTGACTCTGAGTCTTTAATAGAATTTTTTTTATTATATGTGTTGATATTAGTTGGAATTAGCATTTGTGTGTTAAGTATGGTACAATGGATATAACTCTTGGTATTGTGGATATAACGCTTCAAAGTAAGATCGATGCAAATTCCCATTGAATGTATTCATTTTTAATAAAAAATTTAAACCCTTGAATGATTTCAAGACTTTTATATAGTACTTGTTTGTTTTGTGATCAAAACATGGTACTTAGGCACAATTTTTTACAAAACATTTTGTGAGAAAGAATATGGAAACCATATATATATATATATATATATATATA
>JZKD02S0930560.1:126794-139499 GCA_000966675.3 Picea glauca
CCTTTCACACGGTTCCATGACTCTTCCATTTACATTCAAACTAAGATCCTTCACTCTTTCATTATAAGCTCATCGAAGTCTATTTCTTTTATTCATGTGCGATATTGTCTTTTGACTTTGCTTCATTATCTTCACGTCTCGATTGTTGATATTTTTGAATGATTAATGATAAATGGCTCACGCTTTCTCTACTCACAAAGCCTTCGCTAGCATTTAATCAGTGTAGCTTCCTTTGAAACTTTGTATCCTGGTCATCGAGCACCCTATCCGAGATCTCATCGAAATTTAATCAACACATAAAAACATATAGATGTACAAGGATCTTCTTGACTTGCTCTGTATTGTTTGATTTGTAGTATGAAGCTTCTGTTGTCTTTCTTGGAGTCATGCATGGTTCATATTTGATCCTTGGACCTGGCATCACAGTCTTATTTCCTTCATCATTGACAATGGTCAGTCTCCCCCTGTGTTGACATCAATGACAACACAATTTCCAACAATCTCCCCCTTTGTCATTGATGGCAACACAGACTGTGTAGGTCTTCTATGTCTGCAAGTGTCCCATTATCTCGTTTCTCTCCCCCTTTAACATCAATGGAAAAGGGTTTATGTATTTGGTACTTTCTTCATTGTATCCAGTAATCTTTTTGTCTTTATGCACTCTCCTCTTGAGCTTTTGGTTCTTTTGAGCTCCCAATAGCTTTCAGCTAAAGCTTTAACTAAGAAATGGGAATGACTCCCATCTTCTGTCTGAGATACTCAAATGTATATCTAGGTAGGGATTTTGTGAATATGTATGTTATTTTTTCCTTGGTAGGAACATACTTCAAATTGACAATCTTATCATTTCCCTATTCCCTCAGAAAATGATATTTGATTGGGATATGTTTTGTCTTTGAGTGCATAGTTGAATTCTTTAAAATGCTTATAGTATGGGTGTTGTCACATAGTATCGAAATTGGCTTCTTGCATTCTATCTTAATGTCTTGCAGTGTTTGTTTCATCCATAGAATTTGTGTACAATAGGATGTTGCTACAATGTACTATGATTACGTTGTGGACAATGAGATTGAATATTGTTTCTTGATGAGCTAGGATACTAAACAATTTCCCAAGAAGAATGCTCATCCACTTGTTCTCTTCATGTCATCAACATTGTCTGCCCAATCTGAATCATTATATGTTGTTAGAGTAAGGTCTTCTCCTTTTGGATGCCATAGTCCAAAGTCCAAAGTTCCCTTTAAATATCTAAATATTTGTTTGAAAGCCTATACATGTGTTTCCTTGGGTGTGGCTTGGAATATTCCAACTAGCCCTACTTCCTACATTATGTTTGTCCTTGAATTTGTCACATAGAGTAGGATTCCTATCATTGACCTATACAAAGATTTATTAGTTTCCTTAGATTCATCCTCCTTGTTGAAATTACATCCAGTGACCATAGGTGTGCTAATAGGTTTATAATCTCCCATTTCAAACTTCTTCAACATATCTTTGATGTATTTAGTTTGAGAGATGAATATGTATTTGTTGGTTTGAGTAATCTACAGTCTCAAAAAGAATGACAATTCTCCAAGCATGGACATCTCAAATTCCTTTTGTATTTCTTCTACAAACTTTTGGCTTATTTTATCATCACTTATTCCAAAGATAATATCATCTACATACACTACAATGATCATCATTTCTGCATTATCTATTTTGAAGTAGAGATTGTTGTTTTTTGTTCCCTTTTTGAAGCCTTGATGTTGCAAGTACTTGTCAATTCTTGAGTACCATGCTCTGGGAGCTTGCTTTAATCCATTTAGTGCTTTCTTCAATATGCAAACATAGTCTTCATTTTATAATAATAGGAACCCTTCAAGTTGTTCTATGTACTTTTCTTCCTCTAGATCACCATTCAGGAATGTTGACTTGGCGTCCATTCGATATACTTTGAAATTATTAAATCTTGGAAATGCCAAAAACATCCTAATGGATTATAACCTTGCAACATGTGCAAATGTTTCTTCAAAATCAATGCTTTCTACTTGAGCATACCCTTTATAGACCAGTCTTGCTTTATTTCTTATTACATGTCCGTCTTCGTTCAACTCGTTCTTGAATAACCATTTAGTTTTGATCACATTTGTATCCTTGGGTCTTGGGACAAGCTCCCAAGTCTCATTTTTCTCAATCTGATTTAACTCTTCTTACATAACATTCACCCATTGATGATCATTTTGAGATTTTATAAGTCATTTAGGTTCTACTTGGGATAGTAGGGAAAGATTCATTTGTTTAGAGTTATTTGCCAATTTCCTCCTTGTCTTAGTTCTAGCATTTTTGTCACCAAGAATCAAGTTTTCTAGGTAATTATTTTGTACAAATCTTGATGGTGTTTATGTATCTTGGTGTTCTGCTTCTTCTTTCCTTTCTTGTTCATTTTCTTTTTCTTCTTCACCTACTTGTTATTCTTCCTCATGTTCTTCATTTTCTTGTTCTTGTTCTTCATGATCTTCTTCTTCTTCTTCTTTAGTGTACTTGATTTCTTCATCTATTCTCACATTAATACTTTCAACAATCTTCTGCAGGATTTTATTGTAACACCTATAGGATTTGCTTCTTAATGAGTATCCAATAAATATTCCTTCATCTGATCTAAAGTCAAATTTGACTAAGTCCTCATCTTATCGTTTGATGTAACACTTTCTCCCAAAAATTCTAAAGTGTTTGACAGATGATGCTTTCCCTTTCCATATCTCATAGGGTGTCTTATCACTATCACTATAGATTCTGATATGTCCTCTATTTATGATATAGACAGTTGTATAAACTGCATTGCTCCAAAAAACAATTGATAGACATGATTCATTTATCATCGTTATAGAAATTTCTTGTACATGTTTGTTTTTCCTTTCAACAACCCCATTTTGTTGAAGATTTATCGTTGCTACATATTTTCTTTTTATTCCATGTGTTTCACAAAATCCCACAAACTCATTGGATGTGAATTCACCTCCATTGTTTGACCTTAAACATTTAATTTTCATCTATGTCTCATTCTCAACTATATCTTTGAATGCCTTGAATTTTTCAAGTATTATTTATTTTTGAGGAAAGTAACCCAAGTTATTCTTGTAGAGTCATCAATGAGTAACATGAAGTACCTTTCTCCATGTAATATTTTAGTCCTTAATGGTCCACAAAGATCTATATGTACAAGTTCCAAAGGTTCAAAAGTTGCATATTTCTTTTTTTTTAAGTTCACCCTTGATTGTTTTCCATGCTGACATTGCTTACAAATAGTGCTTGAGGGTTTTATGATTTTTGGCATGTCTCTTACTGCTTGTTTAGTACTAATTTTTACCAAATTGTCAAAGTTCGTATGACCCATTATTTTGTGCCACAACCAACTTTCCTATGTATGTCCTATAAAGAAATTTTCTCCATTGATTTCATTAATAACATATATATTATTTAGGGTTTTGATTCCTTTTTCTATCATCTTTCATGAGTCTACTTTTCTAATCTCACATTCTCGGGAGTTAATTATGAGATTGTGTCCCTGATCAGACATTTGTCTTACACTAAGAAGATTATATTTTATATCTTAAACACACAGAACCTTTTAGATTTTATCATTTCCATTATCAAGGATGAGGGTGCCTTTTCCAACTATCTTCGATCTTCCATTGTCTCCAAAGGTAACTTTGCCCTCATTTTTCTTCAAGGTGATGAACTTTGCTTTATATCCTATCATATGAATAGAGCATCCACTATCAATGAACCACTTATCCTTATTCTTCTGAGCACATAGGTATTCTTGAATAAACAAGGAATTTTCTTTCTTTTGTTCCCAAATTATTTTCATTATAAGTGAAACTTGCTTGAGATTACTTTTGCAGTACTTTTCTATGTGTCCAAAATTATTGCAGTTATAACATATGAGTTTGTAATTCATCAAGGGATAAAATGAATTGTAATTTCTCCTTGAGAATCCCTATGTATCCTGGTAGTTATTCCTCATGTAATTCCTTCTTATACTTGTTCTATAGTCTATTACTTTATGAACAAATCCATTACAAGGATAATAGTAGCCATTAAAAGAGTTTTGATACATGGTTGAGTGATTCCATCTTGATGGGATAGTTTTCCAATTTCGGTCTTTGTGAGTAAGATTTGTCTCTTGTGGATCATATTGTTCTTCCCTTCTGTGGTCTTCAACTTTGATTGGATTTTTGAGAGTGTCAGCATAGATCTTGGTTCTTTATTCTCTTGGTTGTTTTGAATATGTTGATGCTTCTTCATTCTCAGCTTCCTTGTTGTTACTATAGTCAAGACATGTTCTGTCAGCTGATTCTCTTTGATGATTTAGGATTTCATCTAACACTTTAGATATTCTTGTTGATATCTCCAACTTATTTATTAGGTGGACTATTTCATATTCAAGAGTGTTGCAGATATATTATTTTTCTTTCAGTTGAGCCTTTGGAACTTCTTCAAACTTCTTTGCTTCTTCTACTTGAACCTTTAAGGAAATTATTGTCTTCTTTGTTTCATTATCATCATATTCCTTCTCCTTGTATTTTTATAGTTCCATCTTTTTCTTTTTATTCTTGTCCTTAAGTCTGTAATTTTCTTCTAGGGCACTAATGGGTTTTGCTTCAAGATTTGCTTTTGCATCTCTAACAAAAAAATTTCTTCTATTGAGTCTGTATCTTCATTTGTTTGTGTTTCCAGATCCATAAAGAGAATCTCGCTTGCTTCACTATCACTATCATCTGATGAGTTGTTGTCTTCATTGGTATATAGATTCTTTCTTTGTTTGTAAGGATTATTCTTCTTTTCAACCTTAATTTTGTTGGTTTTCTTGAAATTAAATTCTTCTTTCACATTAGTATTTTCATAAGGACATTTATGATCAAAGTGTCTTATTTTTCCACAATTAAATCATTTGAAAGGGAGATTACCTTTGTATCTATTTTTGAGCTTCCTGACAAAGTTTGCTTCTTCTTCATCCAATTTGTTGAGCAATCACTTATCTTTCACTCTCTCTTTTTCGATTCCTTAAAGGATACTTCATCCCTCGATGTTCTTATTGGGTTATATTGTTCTATTCTCATTTCATATATAGTTATGGTTTTTTTATCACATGAACTTGTCAGGGTCCTGTGAGTTGGTGTTTTATACCCGAGTCTATGCCCATGCCCTATTTTTCTCTCTTTTGCAGGACATGTCTTTAAATTTTCCCCTTCGGCCGGAAAAGTCAATTTGTTTTCCCCTTTTTGTTTAAGCACTCATGTCCTTTACCTCTTTCAATGATCTTTTTGTTTTCTCAAACCCTTAGCCAGTCGTTCGAGTTTTTATTTTACGTAGGCCGCAACCATGAGCACAAAGAGAAACACTTAGAGTGTTCTAATATGGACTCAAATCAAGCAAGCAAGCAAGTTCAGTTTTCAACAGAGGAGATTACATTCAAAATTCAGATTTGTGACCCTCAGGCAATCGAGATCATAAAGTTGCACGAAGTTTAACATCAGACAAAGGTCCAAGCACCCGAAATCATCTGGACCATTCAATTCAAAAGGGCACATGGCACAGGATCAACATTTCATTGTTCTGAAACTCAGGAAGTGTAGAGGAAAAGTTTTTAGGACTCGCGAGGTGCAAACTCCCGATATGATATGGTTCGTTGGATCTAGGAAAGTCATGGACCATCGATCTGAGGTAAGCGTGAAATTGGAAATCAAGAGAAGGGAAGTGAGGATTCCTTCAACTTCCCAAGAAGCGAAATCCCAATATGCACATTCTAGATAAGCGCTTGGTCATAGCCAAGGTCACATTGTTGAAGGTTAAGGAGAGGAGATGGCACTTGCTAGGCTCCATTTCGCAATTTTGGAAATCGGGAGATGGGGGGTGAGTAGCCTTTCAAATTCCCAAGACGTGAAATCCTGATATGATATGGACCGTGGATCTTATAGGGACAAGTTCCAGCCGATCTGATGGATCGTGGAAGTGAATTTCGGGAGTTTTGGGAGAAACCGTGGCCGTCGAATGCATAGCAGCTCCGACCATCGATCTGAAGAAGGGAAATTTCACAATTTCATAAATAGGGAGAAGGGAGGTGGGTAGCCTTTCAACTTCCCAAGATGTGAAATCTTCATATGATATGGAATGTGGATCTTATAGGGATAGGTGGTAGTCGATATGATGGTTCAAAGAAGTGAATTTCAGGAGTTTTGGGACCAATCGTGGTCGTCGGATGCATATAAGATCCGACCGTCGATCTGAAGAAGGGAAATTTCGCAATATTGGGTATCAGGAGTTTGTACTCAAGTGATGTGAAGGCCCCTGAAATGCAAAATCATGATGCACCCAGGAGTTGGGCCCATGGTCACAGCCCGAGGTAATATGGAGGAAAAATGCGGTAAAGGAGGAGCTAGCACCAGGAGCTTTGGAAGTGCGAAGGAAAGGGTGTGAATTTCATGAGACTTGCACCAGAAGCTAAAGATGCCCATGTGAGTTAGAGACCTAGACCATCATCGTTTTAAGGTATCAGGTTGACTCAAAGGGCCACTAGCAGCGCATGGTAGATCCATGAATGTTAAGTCTCATCCCGATCCTGATGAAGGAAGTTAATGAAAAAAAGGAGTGGTGGTTGAAACCTTAGCTCATTCCATAAATGGAAGGTATGGAAGGTCTGGTCATGGGGACTGAACTGTCATCCCGTGGTACACTTGCGAGTATATTTTCCTGCAACACCCATGCTAATCTAAGCTCGCGTCTGACAAAAGAATGCCCGCACAGTCTGATAGAGTGGGCGTTGACTGGAAGCTTTGAATGCAAGGTTTCGATCACGCTCCTGGTAGTTGCATCATTTTTGAGTATATATACTCAGTTTTGATATTTTGTTATGGTCGATGGTTGAGCTAAGCTCCCATATTGTAATGTTTTAATGAAACTCTAGTTCTTTGTTATGTAACTTGATGTTAGATTTCTTTTTTAATGAAAGCCAACTTCTATTTCCATCTTATTTGCGTATGATACTGAATGCTCATGATCAAAGGATTCACATGAATTGTGGTGATTTTGTTGTAATGAATGTTTGATTGCAGTGCAGTTATAGCGTTTTTAGTTTCTTGAAACTTTGAATTCAAGAGGATCTTGTTTTCAGAGTTTTTCCTCCTTAGGCTACTAGAAGACCTAATGTCCAGAGAAGACCTTTACATCTTCTCCTCAATTTCTTCCTCCCACTCACCTTTACTACAACTTACTGGTTGATGTTGATCAAGACCTCATTTTCTTGTGCATACTGCCCCAATTTTCTGAGTTAAAATGATATTCTCTTGAGTCTGCCCCATTTGACCTCTTTAAATACATTAACTGTGACATGTAAACTGATGGGTATCGGGATTACCTTTGCAACAATTCAGAGGTGACTTTTTGTGCTAACATTTCTAGCATCGTTTCCAGGGAATGAATTGAATATTTTTCCCTGGGATTGAATGACAAAGCTTTTTTATTCTGAAGGTGCATTAGAACTCAGTACATTGAAGATTGCAGCTTGCACCTGGTGACTCCACTATCTGGCGACTCCAATATTTCATTTATGGATCCTAAAGGTAGACACACAAGGTCCACTTCACTGCTACCTCAAGCAACGTCTGAAGCTGACCCAGAGGAAATTATCAGAAAGGGAAAGATCACTCAAAAAGGTACCTCTACTGTTGTACCAAGTTTTTCTGATAATTTGCATAATCCCTCTTTACAAACTCTAGTAACTGTTTCTGATTCTCCTATTATACAAACTGCTGGAGTTTCAAGAAATTTAAGTTTTGTGATTTTTCCTGTCGATTTCTCCTCTCCTATTCTTGGTTTGGAAGGAGAGAGCTTTAACACCCCTTTCTCCCCCAAAGTTGTGAAGTGGAAAGAGAGAGATTTGACCTTAGAACACTTTCCTACTCCTCCTACTATTAGAGTTGTTGTAGCTACATAAGGGGAAACCTATGTTACTTCTAGCCCCTCATCTTTATCTCCTAACACTCATCCTTTTCCTTTTTCTCCCAGAAGAAAAGCCCCAGTCTCGCGCGTCCAAACTCCATCCCCTCCATCTCACATCCAAATGGAAGGTGCTAATCCTCCTAGGAATAGGATGGCTGAGATATAGGCTGCTAGATATGCCCCTATGGTTTTACCTCATCCTATGAATGCTCTCCCAACCATGGACTGCCTTAAGCACATGCCCCAATTCATAGGAGAGGGAGGTGTGACTGCAGAAGATCACCTTGCATCCTTTTATAGATTTGCGGAGATTCAGGCCATCGAAAATGAAGATGTGTGGATGAGAGTTTTGTATAGAGCCTTGATGGTGATGCTAGGGATTGGTTTAAGGACTTTCCTCCTAGATCTATTGACAGGATTTTTTCTCTGGATGATTCGTTCTTAAGAAATTGGGGGGATAAAAAATATCTCCTTTATTATATTATAGAATTTGGGGAACTTAAGAGAGAAGAAGGGGAATCTGTTTCAGACTTCTCAAAGAGATTTAATAAGATGTATAAAAATATTCCCGTTGAAGTTAAACCCACAAAAACCTCTGCCAAGATGACCTATGTTAATTCTTTCGACCCTGATTTTTGCCTCATATTGAGAGAAAGAAGAGCTACCTCCTTGGATCATATGTAAGATGCAACCATTGAAGTAGAATATAATATATTGGCAGTTGATAATATTAGGAGTAAGGATGATATAGACAGAAGAAAAGGCAAGTCTAAAGGTTCAAATTCTAGTTCTTTTGTTTCCCCCCCTCAAATGGATGAAGTAAACAAACTACTAAAGTATCTTTCTGCTAGAATGGAAAGGGTCGAATTGGAAGGAAAGCAGATCTATAGGAATCCCCCAAATTTTGATAACAGAGGTAACTTTAGGAGAGCTACTAATGCCCGTCATACCATCCAAAGAGATCAGAGAAACAGGGACATAGATGATCAAAAAATCCAAACTCCTCTCCAAAATAACTTGGTTACTGATGAAGATGAAGAGAAAGAAGATATTGATCATGAGATCCATTGCCTTGGAGATATATCTTCATCCCCTCATTTAACTCAGTCTACATATGAAGAGGCCCTCATCAGTAATCTACTGAATGAGCTGAGTAAAGGGGAAGAGGCCAGCCACACTCCAAACAGATATAATCTAAGGTCCAAATAGAAATAAGGGAAATCTGACATCCTTGATCGGCCTACCAGAGCAGAAAATCCTGCTAAAGATATTGCAAATCGAAGCAAGGAAAAGAAGGCATAGAGTCCCACACCAATGGTCAAAATTCATGTTCCATAAGTGATAAAAATTCTAAATCCCCCCTCCTCTTTCATCTATGAGCATGAAATACAAAAAATTAGAATCCCTGTACCCATTTCAGAGCTGGTCAAGCATGAAGACTTCAAAAGGTGCCTCTTCAAAATGTTGCAGCCCGAACCTTCAACTCATTCCACAGACTCAATAAACCTCCAAGACGAGAAGCCTGCAGTCATCCTAGGTCCTTTGGTAGAAGATATATACGATTCATCCCCTCCCTTATATACTTCACTAAACATACATCACAAGGTGTTGCATAAATGTTTAATGGATTTGGGGGAAGCTCATAATCTTAAGCCTAAGATTGTCATGGAAGAGCTCGGTCTGGAGATTACAAAATCCTACCATGACTTGTATTCTTTCGACTCCAGGAAGGTCAAGTGCCTTGGGGTTATCAAAGACTTGGTTGTATCTCTGTTCCAGCTGCCAATGAAAAGCATGATCATGGACATCGTGGTAGCTGATGTTCCCCCTAAGTTCGGGATGCTTTTGTCTAGATCTTGGATAACAATACTAGGGGGAACTTTGCAGATGGGCCTCACCTATGCTGCCATTCCGGTGTTTGGGGATGAGAATAGGAGAATTTACAGGGAAGCTCAGTTGGCCTACATTATCAGTGAGGAAGCAAACCCTAAAAACCATCCTATATTTTCTCTTGACAAGGATTTGGGATCTAGTTTGTTGCAACTCACCGATGCTCCTGAACCTCCTCTAGAAATAAAAAAGCAGCCTATTACTTTTTGTGAAAATTCCTCTCCTATCACCTCTGTGTGGAAAATTTTCTTCGATGGAGCTTCTTCTAAGGAAGGTGTTGATGTTGGAGTGGTTCTTGTTTCACCTTCTCAAGAGACTATAGCTCTGTCCTACAAGTTAGAATTCGGAGCTACCAATAATGTGGCAGAGTATAAAGCTCCCGTCTTAGGTTTGAGGGTTGCAAAAGACATGAGAATTGAAGAGATATCAATATTTGGGGATGTTGAGTTAATTTTCCATCAAGTTAGAAACCTTTACCAAGATAATCACCCCAAGATAAGAATTTATAGAAATGAAGTGTGGGACCTTATTGACAATTTTTTCCTAGCTTTCAAAATTTCATTTATTCCAAGAGAAGAAAACATCACGACCGATTCTATGGTTGTTTCAGCGAGCAATTTCAGAGTCCCTTTGCCACCAAAGATTAGGTATGATGTTGAAGTAAATTACAGACCCTCTATACCTAACAATGTCAAACATTGGAAATTATTTGAGGATGATCTTGAGATCAAAAGATTCCTTGATATTTTTGATGAGTTTTTTTCACTACATATTGATCAAGATCAAGATTCTGAAAGTAATCCTCATGCCGATGCTTTCCTGAACAAAATCGTTAATCACCATATTGTTCAGTTGCCTAGCAATCACATTCCGAAGGGACTAGTTCCTTTGGAAAGACTATTTGATAGAAATGATGTGGCAGTGAAAGTTAAAGGACCGGTTGATGATGGTGATGTAACTAAATGCAACATTGCTACAAAGAAAGATCCAAAAATTTCAAGTTGTCGAGCAGTCTGTCAAGAGAACAAAGGGCTCAATATGTTGAGATATATATTAAAGGATTTTGTTGATGTGTTTTCCTAGACTTATGAGGATCTCAGAACATATGACACAAGAATCATTGAGCATAAGATCCCACTAAAGGAAGAGACCAAGCCATTTAGGCAGAAACTGAGATAGATCAACCCTATGATGTTGCCTATCATGGCGAAAGAGGTAAAAAATATTTTATATGCCTAGATTATCGTTCATTTGAGGTATTATGAATGGGTGGACAACTTGGTCCCAGTGAGAAAGAAGAATGGAGAAATCAGACTATGTGTTGATTTTAGGAACCTAAACAGAAGCTCCAAAAAATATAATTATCCATTGCCAAAAATGGAGCACATATTGCAGATGGTGACAGGTGCATCCAGGATGTCCATGATTGAGGTCTTTTTTTTCTACAATCAGATTTCTGTCTTACTTGAATATAGAGAGAAGACAACATTCACCACTTCATGGGGCACATTCATGTATGCCAAGATGCCCTTCGGATTGATGAGCGCAGGAGAAACATTCCAGCATGGTATGGACATAGACTTTATTAGGGAAACCGATAAATTTGTAGTCATTTATTTGGATGACATTACAGTTTTCTCCGAGACTGATAAAGAACATTGTCATCATTTGAGAAAGGTCTTCCAAAAATGAAGAAAATTTGGTCTCTCCATGAATCCTAAGAAGTCATTGTTTTCTATGAAGGAGGGAAAATTAATGGGGCACATAGTATCAAATGAGGGAGTAAACATCGATCCCAATAGGGTGGAAGCCATCCAAACTTTAGCACTCCCTATATACAAGAAAGAAGTTCAGTGTTTCTTGGGGAAGATTAATTTTCTAAGAAGGTTTGTTTCTAATTTTGTTGAACTAGTAAAGGAAATTACAATCATGTTGATAAAAGGAAACGAAATCAAATGGACTGTTGAATCTCGTAATTCCTTCAATCAAATAAAGAAGACCATGACCGAAGCACCTGTTCTCATCAGTCCTAATTATTCCAAAGATTTTATGATTTTCTCCTTTTCTTCATTTGACACCATGGCAATCGTTTTGTTGCAAAAGAATGACGAAGGTTTCGCGTAGCCCATTGCCTTTTTCAGTAGGGCATTGAGAGATACAGTGCTGAAATATGACATCATGGAAAAATAGGCCTATGCCCTAGTTAAGGCTCTCAAATCCTTCAGGGTCTATGTTTTTCATTCAAAGGTCATTGCATATGTCCCTTCAGCTTATGTGAAGGATATTCTCATTCAGCCAGACATAGACAGGAGAAGGAGCAAATGGATTTCTAAAATTCTTGAATTTGACTTGGAGATAAGACCCACTAAGTTGTTTAAGGGTCAAGGTTTAGCCAAGCTACTGGTTGAAACTAATTGCAAATCCTTGGGGGTAAATTTCATCAACGCTTGCTCAGAAAATTAGCAGGGTGAGTTGTTTGATACAATTTCTCAAGCCTGCCCTCCATTAGCAGAATGTGCTTGGTACATGGACATCATTTTCTTTCTACAAAAGTTACAACCTCATGATGGCATGGAAAAATGAAAAGTAAGAGCTTTAAAACTCAGATAAATTAAATATTTCCTCATTGATCAAGTTTGTTAAGAACCAAATATCAATATAGCATAGAAAAACCTCAGAATAAGTACTCAACGCCTTGAAAAAGAGATAATTTCAGGTAATAAGCCTCTTCGAGGGGGCAACCTCCTTTTACCCCACATAAATGTTCAAGTACAAGATGACTCCAAATGAAAATGTCTCCTTGGTATATATAGGAGACTAGGAGGTATAATT
>JZKD02S0930560.1:143438-163471 GCA_000966675.3 Picea glauca
GTTGGCCAAGTATCACTTTTGAACCTTGATTTTGAGGTGGTTCTGCTAGACAATCTTTCTTCTGTTGTATCTCCCAAGTTTCAGCCCTTCTGGGTATGAAACTTTCTTTTATGTAGTTCACTTATATTTCTTCTCTACAATGCCATGGGTATGATCAAAATTGGATGTGCTAAGTGGAATTTATGGTAACTTCCCCACACCTTGTTGATTGTTGGTCTTTCCATGAGATCTCACTTTCATAGCATGCCCCACACAAAATAATTGATATAAAAACTTGAAACCCATACCAGAAATACTACAGACTATCCACTATCCAATGAAATCAGTCTCACTCAATTTAGATACTCTAGGAAGAAGTTATGATTGTTTTACCTAGAACACCTTCTTGAGACTAGTCAATAGGACTAGTCAGATATCTTATCTTCCACAGGGTGTATCTATAAATGTAAGATGACCCAGAAGATGAAAATATTACCAAAGATACCTTAATAATTTTTGTGAATATCCTCTAGATTTCAATGTTTGAAACATTACAAAAAAAAAATTATAGCGAAAATTCCACAATGACTCAGTTAAGGATGATTCCAGAACCATATCTTAAACAGGCTATATCTCCGAAAGTATAATACCTCGAGAGATGAAATTTTAACCCAATGTACCTTGATCCATATACTAAATATCCTCCAATTTGTTTCTTCTAAAACATTGTAGAAAAAAATTTATAGCAAAAATTCCAAGGTGTCTCAGATGTAGAAGCGAAACCCCAAGACCTTGAGCTTTGATACCATATGTTTAGAACCAAATATCAATATAGAATAGAAAAACCTCAGAATAATTACTCAACACCTTGAACAAGAGATAATTTCAGATAATAAGCCTCTTCAAGGGGGAAACCTCCTTTTACCCTACATAAATGTTCAAGTACAAGATGACTCCAAATGAAAATGTTTCCTTGGTATATACAGGAGACTAGGAGGTATAATTACAACTAATGGAATAAAGCTGACATAAATAAAATAACATTACTAATGTAATATGCCCCAATTAAGGGGTAACGAGCCAATATTAGGGCTTAACAAAGTTTTGTATTGGAAAGATCCTCTAGGAGTGTTGTTGAGATGTTTAGACCCAGAGGAAGCCCAAAAGATCATGTTTGACTTTCATGATAGTTTGTGTGGGGGACATCACTTCTGGAGAAACATAGCCTATAATATTCTCAAAGCTGGGTATTTCTGGCCTAGCCTATTCACTAATGTTTGTGCTAAAATCAGGGCTTGTGTCAAGTGTCAGAAATTCTCAAGAAAACAACAGCTCAAGTCCTTGCCTTTGAAGCATGTGGTGGCTTCAGGACCCTTTCAGTAGTGGGGCCTAGATTTTATTAGGGAGATTCATCTGGATTCAAGTGGTCAACATAGGTGGATCTTGACTTCCACAGATTATTTTACCAAGTGGATAGAAGTTATCCCCACAAGGAGCGCTTCTCACAAGGTAATTGTTGGTTTTCTTGAGGATATTATAGAAAGGTTTGGATGTTCGAAAAGAATTGTCACTAATAATGCTACATCCTTTAAGGCCGAACCATTAATTCAATTCTATGAGCAGTTTGGGATTGCATTGATTCACTCAACTTCTTATTACCCTCAAGGGAATGGACTAGTAAAGTCCTTAACAAGATCCTTATAAATATCATCAAAAGATTGTTAGAGGACAATAAGAAAGCATGGGATTTAAAGCTCAAGTTTGCTCTGTGGGCTGATATAGTGACAACAAAGAAATATCTTGGTCTCTCTCATTTTAAGATTGTATATGGAATTGAGGCCATCTTTCCTTCTCAGTTGGCCTTACCCATGGAAAAATTATTCCAAGGCTGCCAAGGAGAGCCTGATGATATGATCAGAAGGATATAGCAGCTGGTGGAAGTGCAGCAGGCTAAAGAGAAGTTATTGGACAAAGCACATCAACATCAATAGAAGATCAAGCAAGATTTTGAAAGAAAAGTAAGAAAGGAGGATTTCCAGCTGGGAGATCTAGTAATAAAATGGGATGTGACCAAACAAGATAAAGGCAAGCATGTTAAATTTGAGGCCTTATGGATTGGCCCCTTCAAAATTTTTGAAGTTTTTTCAAACAACACTTACAAGTTGCAAAATTTGGAGGATGTTGAAGTTTTTGGTAGCCCTGTAAATGGGCATTTTCTGAAAAAGTTTGTTACTTAAAGCCATGAGAGGTTTCCCATGTCATTGTAAATATCATTTTTCGTTTTTCGTTTTTGTTTTTATAAAGACTCTATGTTGGCGAGTTACTTCACACACACCTATGATTTATTTTTCCTAAGGTTATTCCTTGTTTATTAGTCATAATTAGTCATTATCCAATCTCCTATATTTTAGGGGAGAATATTCCACCTGGAGAATATTCTCTTTCAGTTGATACTTTAGTTTGACTAGTTGAGTTGAGTTTATATGTTGCATTGGTTTTTTCACCATGCAACATTGGGATCATCACCAACTCACTACTCTGTGTTCAGTCAGTTAACTGAAGACTAGTTGACTAGTTAACTCAGTTAGGTGGCAGTTCACTCCTGTAACTGCCTGAGAGACTAGACTAGGTGGAAGTTTACTCTTGTAACTGTTGGTGTATGTCTAGATCAATCTAGAAAACCATTATGAATCATTAGTTACTTATGTATCCTATATCTATTGTAAATCATTCACTCTTTGAGTGTGGAATACGGTTAATGAGAATTCTTCCATTCTTTCTATCTTGCTTCTTATTTCTCAATTTCTCTCTGCAAATGTGTGTAGTATTTTCTAACTAGATCTATTATGTGTAGTTTCAACACATTTACATGGTATCAGATCTGATGGACTGCTAAGAAAAAGCTACACCAAATCATTTTTTGCAAGTACAAAAGATTGAAGAGAACAAAAAGATGGATTATTCGCCGGAAATACTTCTCATGCCTCATAACTATTTGGAATGGAAGCCAAAAATTTTGATTCTTCTAAGATGCAAAGGCTTATACCAAATAACCATGGCAATGGAAGTAGAGTCTGATTCTATCAATGATAAAAATGATTTTCTCAATAGACAAGATATGGCCATATGAAGTATACACATGTATGTTTCTCCCAAACTTTTCCATCAAGTATATGAAGAATCACAAGGATTAACTCCAAATGAATTATGGACCAGATTGGAGGTTCTATTTGGGAATAAATAATATTGTGAAGATTTCATGCAGGAGGTCAAACAGATAGAGCCAGAAGAGAAGCCATCAAAAGATCAAGCCTCTTATTATGAAGAGTCTTCTACAAAAATTTTTGCAGAAATTTGTATTCCATTAATTGAAGATGATGTCTACTCCATTTTAGATTTGTTTTATGAAATTCATGTGGAAGATATATGGCATGCATCTCAGGTGTCACATGCAGACACTTTTTCATGCACCATGCATGCATCTCAAGAGTCAAAAAGGGATTCACGCCCATCAGACGCCATTCTGATATTTTCTGAGAAACATTTGCATAAAAAATTTGGATATTTGAATTCCTCTCGGGAAAATATCCAATTTCAAAAAAACTTTGTGCAAAATAGAGTCCGGGAACTGAATTTATGATCGTTTCAAAATCATTAAAATTTCAACATATTTCTGGAAACGGCCGTACAGTTTTCAAAATTTCATCCAAAATTTATTTGGATATTTTTCATTACAAGAAGATAAAGTGGATATGTGTGGACATCTCAATGGTGCATATACTTCATCAGATCCGTGTAGACATCTACATCTTCAACAAAATCTTCAACGAGAACAAACTTGCACAGTTGCGAGGTCTTCTTGGAGTGAAGGACAAGGTTGCTTAGCAACTGTTTTTTGTTCCTTCTCATTTTTTATTTTATCCATTGTAATTTGAGGGGGGGGTTTGTTCCCATGAGGTTTTCTCTCTTTCCTCATTTAGTTCATGGTATATTTTGTATTTGGGTACCTAACATGGCCTCGTAGCCGGGACCCATTCTTTATTTTCACCATAGTGATGTTCAGGGGGGGTGTTGGAGTTACTTCGCACACACCTATGATTTATTTTTCCTAAGGTTATTCCTTGTTTATTAGTCATTATCGAGTCTCCTATATTTTAGGGGAGAATATTCCACCTGGAGAATATTCTCTTTCAGTTGACACTTCAGTTTGAATAGTTGAGTTGAGTTTAGATGTTGCATTGGTTTTGTCACCATGCAACATTGGGATCATCACCAACTCACCACTCTTTGTTCAGTCAGTTAACTAAAGACTAGTTGACTAGTTAACTCAACTAGGTGGCAGTTCACTCCCGTAATTGCTTGAGAGACTAGACTAGGTGGAAGTTTACTATTGTAACTGTTGGTGTGTGTCCAAATAAATCTAGACCACCACTATGGCTCATTAGTTACTTATGTATCCTATATCTTGTAAAGTATTCACTCTTTGAGTGTGGAATACGGTTAATGAGAATTCTTCCATTCTTTCTATCTTGCTTCGTCTTTCTCAATTTCTCTCTGCAAATGTGTGTAGTATTTTCTAGCTAGATCTATTTTGTGTAGGTTCAACACATTTACACTCTATAGCCCAATGGATAAGGCACTAGAACTGCGCATTCTTGGTAGCTCGTAGGGAGCATGTCATCACCTGTGGAGCCAATGTTATCACATGAACTTGTCAGGGTCATATGAGTTGGTGGTTTATACACGCGTCTATGCCCATGCCCTGTTTTTCTCTCTTTTGCAGGACATGTCTTTAAATTTTCCCCTTTAGACGGAAAACATGATTTGTTTGCCCCTTTTTGTTTAAGCACTCATCTTCATTACCTCCATCAATGATCTATATGTTTTCTCGAAACCTTAGCCAGTCGTCTGAGTTTTTATTTTACGCAGGCCATAGCCATGAGCACAAAGTGAAACACTTAGAGTGGTCTGATATGGACTCAAATCAAGCGAGCGAGAAAGTTTAGTTTTCAACAGAGGAAATTCCATTTGAAATTCAGATTTGCGGCCCTTGAGCGATTGGGATCATAAAGTTGTGCAAAGTTTAACGTCAGACAGAGGTCCAAGCACCCAAAATCATCTGGACCATTCAATTCAGAAAGGCACGTGGAACGGGATCAGTATTTCACGGTTTTGAAACTTGGGAAGTGTAGAGGCAAAGTTGTTAGGACTCATGAGGTGCAAACTCCCGATATGATCTAGGTCATTGGATCGAGGAAATTCATGGACTGTCGATCTGAGGAAAGCGCGAAATCAGAAATTGAGAGAAGGGAGGCGAGTATTCCTTCAACTTCCCGAGATGTGAAATATTGATACGCATCTTCTAGATAAGGGCTTGGTCATAGTCGGGGTCACATTGTTGAAGGTTAAGGATAGGAGCTCGCGCTTGCTGGCCTCCATTTCCTGATTTCAGAAATCGGGAGAAGGGGCGTGAGTAGCCTTTTAACCTCCCGAGACGCGAGATATCGATATGATCTAGACTGTGGATCTCATAGGGATGGGTGGTAGCCGATTTGATGGATTGTGGAAGTGAATTTCGGGAGTTTTGGGAGAAATCGTGGTCATTGGATGCATAGAATATTTGACCGTCAAATTGAAGAAGGGAAATTTCGCTATTTCGAAAATCAGAAGAAGGGAGGTTAGTAGCCTTTCAACTTCCCAAGACGCAAAATCCCGATATGATTTGGACCATGGATATTATAGGGATACGTGGCAGCCGATATGATGGTTTGTGGAAGTGAATTTCAGGATTTTTCGGAGAAATCATGGTCGTCGGATGCATAGAATATCCGACCATTGATCTGAAGAAGGGAAATTTCACAATATTAGGTATCGGGAGTTTGTAGTCAAGTGATGTGAAGGCCCCTGAAACATGAAATTGCGATGCACCTAGGAGTTGGGCCCATGGTCACAGACTGAGGTCATATGGAGGGAAAATGCGATAAAGGTTTTGAGCTAGCACTAGGATCTTTGGAAGTGTGAAGGAAAGGGTGTGAATTTCATGAGACCTGCACCAGAAGCCAAAGATGCCCGTGTGAGTTAGAGACTGAGACCATCATGGTTTCAAGGTGTCGGGTTGACTCGAAGGGTCGCTAGCAGCGCATGGTAGATACCTGAACATTAAATCTCATCTTGATACCGATGAAGGAAGTTAATGAAAAAAAGGAGTGGTGGTTGAAACCTCGGCTCACTCCATAAATGGAAGGTATGGAAGGTCCGGCCATGGGGACTGAACTGTCTGCCTGTGGTACTCCTGTGAGCATATTTTCCTACAACACCCATGTTGATCTGAGCTCGCGTCTAACAAAATAATGCCCACACAATCTGATGGAGCGGGTGCCAAATGGAATCTTTGAATGCAGGGGTCTGATCACGCTCCTGGTAGTTGTAACAGTTTTGAGTATATATACTCAGTTTTGATATTTTTTTATGGTCGATGGTTGAGCTAAGCTCATGTATTGTAATGTTTTAATGAAACTTTGGTTCTTTGGTTATGTAACTTGATATGAGATTTCTTGTTTAATGAAAGCCAACTTATATTTCCATCTTATATGCATATGATATTGAATGTTCATGATTGAAGGGTTCGCACGAATTGTGGTGTTTGTGTTGTAATGAATGTTTGATTGCAGTGCATTTATAGCGTTTTAGTTTCCTGAAACTTCGAATTCAAGAGGATCTTGTTTTCATAGTTTTTCCTCCTTGGGCTACTAGAATACCTGATGTCCAAAGCATACCTTTACATCTTCTCCTCAATGTCTTCCTCCTACTCACCTTTACTACAACTTACTGGCTAAAGTTGATCAAGACTTTATTTGCTTGTGCATACTACCCCAGTTTTCTAAGTTAAAATGATATTCTATTGAGTCTACCCCATTTTACCTCTTTAAATACATTAATCGTGACATATAAACTGATGGTTACTGGGCTTACCTCTATCGCAATCCAGAGGTGAATTTTGGTGCTAACAGGTTCCATGCACTCATCCACTATTAGTTTGTGTTAGGAACCTAACCCCTCATGTAGGTAGAATAATATATTTCCATGTAATAAAGGTCAATATTAATAAGGCCTAGAAATAAGGAGGAATAAGTCCAATGTAAGAATACCTAATAGAAGCTTCCACTTCTAGAAGGATCTTCCTCTAGATGGTTATTTTGATAGACACATTTAGAATAAATAGGAGTTGAGGGTATGAAAACTTTTGTCTTGGATATTATTGTAATAGAGCTCTGCTCTGCTAGAGGTTTCCCCCTCGAAGAGGAAAGTGAACATTGCTCTTGATAATCAAAGTGTTATTTTGTTGTCATTTTGGTATTATCGTGGTGTTGTTTTGGTTATATTGTTGTTAATCTACCATTTCTAGCTATTTATTTTTGTTCTGCATACTTTTTATATCTTGAATATTACAAGTGGTATTAGAGCACCTTCCTCGACAGAAAATTGTGGGTAAATTTTTTTCAGGGTAGAGACGTATTCCAACGTATTTAAGCTACAGAGATCTATTGTTATGTGCTTAAACCCGTGGTTGAAGATTCATACACATAGGAAATACAAGTTGTACTTAAGCACACATCTGTTGGCCACCCTTGTAACCCTTGTTGGTACCCCTTCGAGTGGTAACGCATCAGACAACACATGTATACAGATCGTCCTAGATCTCTTGAAGCCCTATGTAGATAAACCGATCGGCCACCTAAATGCTATAGTGACACTGAGAACAACACTTGGGAAGATATTCTCTAGTACCTGAGTAGTCGGGTAGTATGGTTAAGGGTATAGTCTAACCTCCTTAGTTGGTTCCTTGAGATATTGGGTTGAGTACTATTGTTGGACCTCGCACGTATATCAGAGAGATATAACACAGGGACACCCTTATCTGTAGAACCCTTGAATACCTAAACCTTGGGATGAAAATGAAAATAGAACAAATAAGAACTATTTCAGCGCAACTATGTCTCTTGCATTCGAGTTGCAAAATTACTATAGCATTTGGACATTTCATCACTGCAGCATTCTTCAGATTGGAGTATAACTCTGCAGGAGTAAAAAACAAAATTATAGATTCTATTAGCACCATTATTTGATACCTATTCCGTTGGTTTTCTCTCTTCTCCCTGATCGCAGTCATAAAAATTATGGATCATTTTGGAACCATTATTTGATACCTATTCCGTTGGTTTTCTCTCTTCTCCCTATTCGCAGTCATACCTGTCATTTTCCAGTAAAAAACAAATTGTGGAACCAACCTCCTTCCAACACCCTTATTTGGGATTTACCCCATTGGATTCACCTCGTCGCCCTGATTGTTGTGATACACTTCACCCATAAACCATTTTATGTGTGGTCCCACCCACCCCTTTTCATGTTCCCTAGTCATCATGGCCCATACCCCTAGCCAAGACTTGGAAGCTCACTTCAATACCTTGCACTCTAATTTCACATAAACCCAACAAGAAGTCGGACAGATCAATGCCAATATTCTCTCCATCAATCAAAACATGCATTCCTCCATCACAGCTTCAGTCTCTACCTCAATCGAGGAACTCAAACAAGAGCTCAAACAAGACATTACTACCTAGCTTGAATCTATTTCTACGATGATTTGCGCTAAGATGCATATCCCTGCAAATCTTCCCTTATCTAACCCACCTTTGCATACTGAAGGTGAAACTTCCTCTCATTCCCAGAATTTTCAGCCCCATCACTTTCAGCGTGACCTACGCCTTCCGTGTGTGGATGTGACCAAATTTTATGGATCGAATCCCACTGGCTGTGTAACTCAAAGGGAACATTATTTCTCTTTTTATAGCATTACGAATGAGTTGGCCAAACTCTGGTATGGTGTTCTCCATCTAGGTCAAGAACTTTGGCAATGGTGGTAATGGAGAAAAAAAATCCACCAAGGGTATGTGGCTTGGACACACTTTGTGGTAGAGCTTTATGAATTCTTTGACACTGACACCAACCATTTAGGTCGGTTGACAAAGTTGAAACAATCTTGCACAGTGGAAGACTTTATAGTTTCTTTTGAGTAACTGGCTTTTTGTATAGAGGGCATGTCTGATGCTTTTTTCTGAGGACGTTTTATCAGTGGCCTCAAGGATGAGATTCGTGCTCATTTCCTCATGGCTCGGCCTTAGAGTTGGGTGGATGTTACTAAAAGAGATAAGGAATAAAATCAGTTTGTCTCTTCTCAAAACCACAAACCCTCCTTTATTCCTCGCACTAAACCAATAACTCCCATTCCTCCTTCTACTCCACTCAAGATCCAGAAATTGACTAGAGCTGAAATGGATGAACGCCAACTCAAAGGCCTTTGTTATAATTGTGATGAAAAATATTTTATGGGACACAAGTGTAAGGCACAAAATATTTTTATGGCCATATCAAAGGATGTTTTAGAAGAGGATGTTGAGGCTCCCCTTGTGTCTGTGTCACTTGAACCCACAGACATAACCCCTCCCTCAGACCCTCCTGAAGTAGAACCAGTCATTTCCCTAAATTCTCTCACTGGATTCTCTACTCCCCAAACCCTCAAACTAATTGGTTACTTCAAGCATAGAAAGGTCATCATTCTTGTTGATAGTGGAAGCACCCATAATTTTATTCATCACTGCATTGCCCAAGAAACTAATTTTTATATCCGTGCAGTCAATCATTTTCAAATCATGATTTCCAATGGTGGGTCCATGAAATGTAGAGGGAGTTTTGAAAATGTGTGTCTCCAAATTGGTGACTACCATATAAAATCTCATATATTTTCTATTGACATGGGTGGTTGTGACATTGTGTTGGGTGCAAAATGGCTAAGGACTTTGGGTCCCATTCTCATGGATTTTAAGGAATTAACCATGAAATTCGACTAGGAGGGCCAACAATATAAGTTCCAAGGAATCACTGCCAGTTCATCGAAGATCATTAGTTCCCATCGCATGGAAAAGATGCTCAAAAAAGGTCATTCTAGCATTATTTCCCAACTCCATTCCATTAAGACACCCTCTGTGCCACAATTCCTCCAATCCATCCTCTCTAAACATCGATTGGTTTTTTTCACTCCCCAAGGATTCCCTCCTTCTCGTGGTGTTCATGATCATTTCGTTCCCCTTGTCCCAGGAATCCTTCCTCCCAATATCCTTCCCTATCGTCACCCCTTTTCCCAAAAAATGAAATTGAGAAAATGGTTTAAGAAATGTTAAACGCAAGTGTTATCTGCCCTAGTATGAGCCCCTACTCTTCTCCTATGGTCATGGTCCTTAATAAAGAAGGTTCTTGGCGCATGTGTCCTAACTTCTGCGCCCTCAAAAAACTCACCATTAAAGAAAAAATTCTCATTCCTTTCATTGATGGCCTCTTGGATGAATTGAGTGGTGCCCAGTTCTTTACTAAACTTGATCTTCATTTGGGATACCACCAGATCCATATGAAAGAGGAAGACATTCCTAAGACTTCCTTTAGAACTCATGAGGGCCACTATGATTTTTTGTTCATGCCCTTTTGCTTGTGTAATGCTCCATCCACTTTCCAAAGCCTCATGAATCATGTCTTCTATCATTTTCTCCATCATTTTGTGTTATTTTTCTTTGATGATATCCTCATATATAGAAAAACCTAGATAGACCATCTTGCTCATGTGGATCGAGTTCTCCATCTACTCTTTCAGCACCAAATTTTCCTCAAACAATCTAAATGTGCTTTTTGCACCTCGAAAGTAAAGTAAAGTAATTGGGCCATCTTGTTGGCAAGGATGGCATCAGGGTGGATCCTAAAATGATTGAAGCTATGCAAGATTGGCCTCACCCAAAGACTCTCAAAAGATTGCGGGGATTTATGGGTTTAACAAGTTATTATTGCAAGTTTGTGAAGAATTATGGAAAGATTGTGGTACCTCTCACTGTACTCCTTAAAAATAATTCTTTCACTTGGACTCCAACAGTTGCTTAAGCTTTTCAAACCTTGAAGATGGCCATGTGCACCACTCCAGTCCTGGACCTTCCTTATTTCATAAAGACCTTTTTCCTGGAATGTTATGCTTCTGAGAAATTAATTGGCATTTTCCTTATGCAAGAGGGCCTCCCTTTGGCCTTTACCAGCAAACAATTGTTCGAGAGAAATTTGGGAAAATAATCTATGAAAAGGAAATGTTGTCTATTTTGCATGTCGTGGATCTTTGGCGACCTTATCTATTGGGGAAATTATTCCAAATTAAGACAGATCATCAAAGCCTCAAGTATTTTCTGGAACAACGTCTTTCCTCACTTGAGTAACAAAAATGGGTGACTAAGCTCTTTGGGTATGATTATGAGATCATTTACAAAAAAGGCAAAGACAATGTGGTTTTTGATGCACTTTCCAGAAAATATGAAGATGAAGAGTATTTTTTTCTCTCTCTTTCATTGTACTAGATTGGCTCCAAGTTGTTCGCCAGGAATGGCTACGAGATCCCAAAAGTTTGGATCTGATACAACAACTGCATTCCAATTCTCCAGTTTCCTAAGGGTGCTCTTGGCTCAAGGATGAGCTTCGATACAAAGGCCGTTTGTATTTATGTAAACAATCAAAACTTAAATCTGTGGTACTTTATGAGCTTCATGCTACACCCATAGCTGGGCACTCCGGGTTTACAAAAACCTATGACCGGGTCAAACATTCTTTTTTTTGGGAGGGTATGAAATAGGAAATTTGTAATTTTGTGGCTGAATGTGATGTGTGTCAATGCAACAAGGGTGAAACTGTCAAATCTCCTAGCACAATACAATCACTTCCGATTCCACCTGCTATTTGGCGGTATATCTCTATGGATTTTATTGGAGGCTTACCTAAATCGGGCAATAAATCAGTCATCATGGTGGTAGTTGATTGTATTTCCAATTATGATCATTTATGTTCTCTTCAACACCCATTTACAACATCTACTATGGTTCAACTTTTCAGGGATCATGTCTTCAAGCTTCATGGCATGCCACATTCTATTGTTTCTAATCACAACCCAACTTTCACTAGCAATTTTTGGCAAGAAATGTTCAAACTACAAGTCACCCAATTGCATCTCAACACAGCTTATCATCCCCATAATGATGTTCAAACTAAATTTGTCAACAAATGTTTGGAAACACATTTGAGGTGTTTTGCATCGGAAAGAAAGAATCAGTGGGCTCAATGGTTACCACTAGCTGAATGGTGGCACAACAGTTTGTACCATACAAATATGCGCATGACTCCTTTTGAAGTTGTATATGGAAAAAATCCACCTTCATTCCTCTCATATTTTCTAGGTGTCTCGAAGGTCCAGGCAATTGACCAAATGCTTACAATTCAAGAATCTATTCTCCGTACCCTCAAAGATAATTTGGTCATGGCCTGGAATCGCATGAAACAACAAGAAGATCAAGGTTGCTCTGGACATCAATTTGCAGAAGGAGATCATTTGTTTCTTCGACTGCAACCTTACAAGAAAAATTCCCTCAAGGCTGACCATTGCCATAAATTGAAGCCCAAATTTTATGGTCCTTATACTGTTCTCAAGTGTGTGGGATAGGTGGCCTATTAGTTATCTTTACCTAGTCATTCTAAGCTCCATCCTATTTTTCATGTTTCATGCTTAAAGAAGGTGATTGGAACTAAGTTCCAAACTCAAACCAACCTTCCTAAGTTGGACGAAGAAGGATCCATTTGGCTACAACCATAAGAATTTTTGGACCAACGTGAGTGTAAACTGCGTCAGTGAACCATAAAGAAAGTGTTAGTCCAGTGGAAAGATACAACTCCAATAGATGCCACTTCGGAACCAGCTACCATTCTGTAGCAATTTCCCCATCTCAAGCCTTGAGGAAAAGGTTTTTCTTAAGGGGGAGGACATGTTAGGGACCTAACCCCTCATGTAGGTATAATAATATATTTCCATGTAATAAAGGTCAATATTAATAAGGCCTAACAATAAGGAAGAATAAGACCAATGTAAGAAGACTTAATAGAAGATTTCGCTTCTAGAAGGATCTTCCTATAGATGGTTCTTTTGATAGACATGTTTAGTATAAATAGGAGTCAAGGGTATGAGAACTTTTGTCTTGGATATTATTGTAATAGATCTCTGCTATGTTGGATGTTTCCCCCTTGAAGAGGCAAGTGAACATTTGTCTCGGTAATCAAAGTGTTATTTCTGGTGTTATTTTGTTATCATTTTGGTATTATCGTCTTGTTGTTCTAGTTATATTGTTTCTCATATACCATTTCTAGCTATTTATTTATGTTTTGCATACTTTTTATATCTAGAATATTACAGTTTGTCCAGATCACTAATTTCTTCAATAATTGATATATTGGGATTAAATCTTAAGGGAAGTGATTTAAGAACCTTTTGTACAATACTGGTTTCTTCAACATATTCTCATAATCCTTTGATAGAGTTAACAACCTCATCCACACAAAGAAGATAACTTGCAATGTTCTCTTCTTCATTCATTTTGACAGTCTCAAATTGTATTTTATAGACTTGTAACTTAGCTCTCTTAACCTTATCATCTCCTTCATAAATCATTTGTAATTTGTACGACATCTCTTTAGTTGAGTCACAGTTCATGACTTTGGTATATATTGATTTTGTTAATCAATGAAGAATAGCATTCCTGGCCCTACAATTATTTTTAATGATCCTAATTTCAGTCATATCAGTTGGAGTCTTTGGAGCTTTGAAATGATTTACTACTGAAGCCAACACATCATATCCGAGTAACATAAAAAATGCTTGCATTCTTATTTTCTAGTATACATATTTTGATCCATCAAATTTTGGGGCTTTGTTTGTGGAGAACCCTTCCTATCCCTACATTATGAGGATTCACCTTCTAGTTGTTAGGTTGTTCCTGAAGGAACCCACTCTGAAATCAATTGTTGGAATATTAAGAGGGAGGTGAATCAGTATTACACGATGATTTTTACCACAACTTTACTTTTAATCAAAAAAAAATTATTTACCAGTTGTCAATGTCGATGGACGATTAAACCATATCATACACAATACACAAAGATTTACAATGGAAACCCAAATGGGATAAAACCATACAAATTTATTCATAAAAACTTGTAAGCACCAACTTACATCAGAAAACAATATGCAATAAACTTTGCAGGCACCAACCTGTAGGGGACACCAATCCCCTTGTTCAGCACCAACTTAGTCAATGGGAACCAGCCCACAGAATTATTTTTCATAGGCACCAACCTATAGGATATACCAATCCCCTTCTTTGTTCCACCGTATCACCCTGAAAATATTTGTTTTCTTTAGAAGACCCCTCCATCATGCGTCCTATGTGTCATCAAAATTCAGATCATCTTCATTGCTTCGACATTTTTGTATGGGCCTCAAAGCCTCACTTCTTCGCACCATACTTGCACACTCATATTTTCAACACAAATCATGCATCATTATATATTCAAGCTCCTACACCAAGAATTAGTTCTCAACCAAATCGTATTCAACAATTCGGCTTCAGATCCCTCGAATCTCCATCAAGTCAGGATACAAACCTTCCATGAAAATTGGTCTTTAACTTCCTTTTGTCACACACAATTTGGTTCACTGGTCTTCAATGCTTAGCCACAGTCTGATTAAGCCTTCAAATATATATTGAGCATTGATTTGATCTCAAAATATAAACAATGTCCTCAATAAACATGAATCATTCGATCGACTCTTAATTAGATTGTAACTGTCAGATCTAACCTCTTTCATATTGGGACCACCATCCCTTGTTGGACACTCGGGGCCTCAATGCACATCCACCATTAGATATGGTCTATACTTGATCTCATTTGTTTATCATTTCCTTGATATCGGGATCATTGGGGTATTTTTTCACAGCAACCGTCAGATCTATCCTCCATTCAAACTCTACCATCGATCTGTGATTGTGTTAATTAGGACCACAGGGAGTCCAAAACACTCAACACCCTCATGATGCTTAGCAACCTTTGGATATATCCCTAGTTAATTCATGATCATCAATCATTCCTCAATCCTTTCATAAGATGGCTAGGTGGGAACCATGTAGATCTATGGTTGTCATTGCATCTTGTTCGCACACTGACAAGTGGTCCATATTTCTTATTTTTCTTGAGATAACATTTTTCCCAAGGAAGGGAATATTCTTTGATACCCTTTTCATCAGAGTTGTACAACTACCCTAATATTTTGGATGTCAATTAACGATATTGAAGAGGAATATTCTAAGATACCCCTCTTAACGGAGTTGTGAAACTTCCCAAATCTTTTGAACATCGATTGATAAGCTTCAAAGGTATTGAAAAGGAATATTCTTTGATACTGTACACTTGTTTGTTTTCATGGAATTGTCCTGGTATTTATGTGGCATTGTATGAAGTTTGACATGTGTATCTTATGTGGTGATAACATGGCATTGATGTGTCCTCCACATGTATTAGATAACTATCTATGCTCCTAATCTTTCGACAAGCAAATCAAGGCCGATAATAGAATATTCTTCGATACTATTGCTTTGGAGTGTAAATAAAAAGGTGAATTGTTTCACTCCAACCATCTCACTCTGATGGATGGTCAGGTCTTCTTAACATACTATGACCAATGGTTAGGATCTTCTTTGACCAAACCTTCTAAGGGATCTACGAATTTCTACTTGATGACACATGGACCAGTCATTCTGCTACACGTGGCATTGACTTGGTAGCTGATCTCATGCTAAATTCATCTCATGTTGATATTTCATGACCAAGAAACCCTCCATGGACGAAGAAAATAAAAATGACAGAGAAGACGATTCTATTAATTTGTTGCTTGAGAAATCTCTCGCGCGATAGAGGGGCGAAATGATGGAGAATTTTTCCCACATCCTTCAATGCCTACTAATAGCAGTAGGTATATGTTCATCAAGTAGCCACATTGGAGGCACCTCTCCTTTCAAGGTACAAGTCAATTTTGATATTCCCATATTTGAAGTTCAGATAGATGTGGATACCCTAGAAAAATGGTTAAATATATTAGAAGGTTATTTCTCTATTCACAATTTTTTCAACAGAGAAAATATTTCCTTCGTACACATTAAATCTCTTCCCCATATCAAGCATTCGTGGGAAACCTACTGGGATCAAAGTTCCATAGGGGATTATCGAATATATCGGGTCAAGCCCACTTGGGATTTTTTTGTGAATGCGGTTAAGGAACAATATTACCCTATTGGAAACTATGAAGACCAATACATGACATGGGCCACATTGCATCAAGAGAGGGGCCAAGCAGTTATGGAGTTCACCAATACCTTCTATACCTTGTGCACCAAGCTAGGTATCAAAGACTTCGAACAACATTTGGTTCTGAAATACCATGGGGCTCTAAACAGATACATCAAAACTAAAATGGATTTTTTGGACATCTCATCACTGGGTACTTCTTATCGATATGTTGTTAAAATCGAGCAAAAATTTAAGCACTAGAACAAACGAGAGTTCGATTCTACAAATATGCAACAACAAAAGTATGATAAAGACGACCCTAACAAATAGCCTCCCAAAAACCATTCCAAGCCATGGGAAAAGAAGGGTCATGGAAAGATGAAGAAGGACACTAGAAAATGGTGTGATTTCCACAAAATCCCCTAGAAAAACACTGATTAATGTCACTCAAAATAGTCATTGGTGGTTGAGGTCAAAGACAAGGAGCCGAAACCTGATTCAGAATCTGATTCAGAAAATATTGATAGAAGATAGATCATCGACGTAGATCCCACTTCTATTGTCACGACTGCAACAATTCAACCAGAAGAACCAACAGATCCTAAAGAGGGGTAGCACATTTTTCATTCACAGATGTGGGTGAAGGGGACCCCGTTGCATTTTATTGTTGATAGCGGAAGCCAGAAGAACCTCATCTCGGAAGAGGTCATCAAATAGTTGGGATTGTCGACAACACCACACCCGCAACCAAACAACATCGGGTGGCTTCGCCAGGGATGAGATCTTTGTGTTATCCAGCATTGTTGATTAACATACGACATCTAGACCTTAGAGGATGAGGTATTATGTGATGTTTCCCCATAGGATGTCTGTGATGTTCTCTTGGTCAAGCCATATATGTCGAAGCACCATGTTATCTATGAGTCTCGTCCCCGTAGTGTCATTGTTACTTTGGGGGGTCATCTCTATAGAATACCAGATCTAGTTCCAACTACTATCCCACCTAAACAGTGTCGCAAGGTAATATATCATACTACAAAATTAAGCTTCTTCACAATCTGTTCAAAAGGTTAATAGAAGGATACTGCAACCACTACAACCTTGGCCCAGGCACCTTCTATCCAACAGAAGCAGGTCAACAAGACTACAGCAAAGCACAAATATTCCTTCTGCACAGAGACATCTTATGTAGCCCGATCGGTTGACTAGATTCAACCCCGCCAATAATAGGATCATGAAAGCCTTGCATAAACCAACCAGTGCGACGTCTCCAGCAAGGCAAGCAGCTCACCAAGATTCATATTCAGAAAACGCTTCCCCCTATCCCCAGGGAAATCAATCCAATGGAGACCATTTCTT
Organism: Picea glauca; assembly: GCA_000966675.3. Classification (NCBI taxonomy): domain Eukaryota; kingdom Viridiplantae; phylum Streptophyta; class Pinopsida; order Pinales; family Pinaceae; genus Picea; species Picea glauca. The sequence goes on from JZKD02S0930560.1 coordinate 161,025, forward strand.
CCTAAGGAGGTAGGATTGATCCAGGTGGATATCGGTGGCCACCCACCTATTCCACAGGCTCGAAAAATAGTTTTCCATCTCGGCATTTTTTTGGGTTCCAAACTTTCGGGGTTGTTTTGAGGCCCTAAACGATGTTTTTTGGGGATTTGGAGCCTAGTTTATTACTAAGTGAATTGACTTGTGCCAATCGAAAATCGTTCTTCTCGGTTATACCTTTCCAATGGTGTATCGAGCGCCCCAAATGGAGATAGTATGAAAAATTTACACCCCCATGAAGTTGACGTATCAACTACTCCCATCAAGGCCTACAAACCTTTTGGCTTTTAATCTTCCATTGTTAGGGTTTTGGATTTTACTTATGTTAAAAATGCCTTTGGAGCCTCATTGTAAAGATTATCTTATTTCCAAATACGATTAGTCGTGCAAGCAAGTGCAAAGTTCAAATCTATTCACATTTGCACCTCTAATAATAAATACTCACTCAGAGGAGGACAAAATCAGGTCAGAGTGGATTGCAAAAACCAAATTCAACAACCCAGCAAATGAAAATAAATTTTGATGTCATTATGGATTGAGTTAAACGCAACATTTTCAACAGAATTGAAACTCAACAGTGCTAAAAAAGATGACACCTTCCTCTATGCCTTCACACTTGAGCCTTGGGACTTCCCCCTGTATCATATTGTCATCTTCTTCTTTTATGCTCTATTTCAGTTAATTTATGTGTGTCTTAGATTTAATCATACTTGACAGCTTCCTCTATGCCTTCACCCAACATTTTCAATAGAACTGAAACTCAACAGTGTTAAAAAATATAACACCTTCCTTTGTGCCTTCACACTTGAGCCTTGGGACTTCCCCCTGTATCATATTGTCATATTCTTCTTCTGTTCTCTATTTCACTTAATGTATGTGTCTCTTATATTCAATCATACTTGACACCTTCCTATGTGCCTTCACCCAACATTTTCAACAGAATTGAAACTCAGCAGTGTTAAAAAAGATGACACCTTCCTTCGCGCCTTCACACTTGAGCCTTGGGACTTCCCCCTGTATCATATTGTCATCTTCTTCTTTTATGCTCTATTTCAGTTAATTTATGTGTGTCTTAGATTCAATCATACTTGACACCTTCCTCTGTGCCTTCACCCAACATTTTCAATAGAACTGAAACTCAACAGTGTTAAAAAATATGACACCTTCCTTTGTGCCTTCACACTTGAACCTTGGGACTTCCCCCTGTATCATATTGTCATCTTCTTCTTCTATGCTCCGTTTCACTTAATGTACATGTCTCTTATATTCAATCATACTTGACACCTTCATATGTTCCTTCACCCAACATTTTCAACAGAATTGAAACGCAACAGTGTTAAAAAAGATGACACCTTCCTCTGTGCCTTCACACTTGAGCCTTGGGACTTCCCCCTATATCATATTGTCATATTCTTCTTCCATGCTCTGTTTCACTTAATGTATGTGTCTCTTAGATTCAATCATACTTGGCTAATCATAATGACAAACAGTAACTCAATCTAATCCACACCTAAACTAATATATATAATCCCTAATACATAAATGCTATCCTTTTAGATATCCCACTCTTAGTATAGGTTTTTCCTACTTGGCACTTGCATGTAGTATAGAGTCTATACTATACCATAGGTATTTTCAATAACAGGAAAAATATTCTCCAAATCTCTAAAGGCCACATTACTCCCTAACTCAGGATGTGTAGTAGCCGAATAATTTTAACGTCAAATAATTAATCAAACATCAACTGTAACAGTAATATCTACTTGATTTCAGTAACTCAGTAATTTCTTATAAACTCAGCACATACGGATATAAATTTATCATAATGAATAATGATTCCATAACAAAAATAAAACAAATACTTAATTTAAATTACCTTGGTATGATGCTAACCCTTCGTTTTCCGCTTGTCCTGTTGACCTTCCTGTTGTTGCCTTGCCCAGCTCGAATCCACAGACCAACTCTGCCCAAAACCGAGTATCCACCCTGCCAACTAGGACAACTACCTAGCTCCAGGATACCATATGGATATCCTGGCCCCCGTGCCCAAAACCCCCAGCAAACCGGTGCCCCTTGAACTAATCCTCTCAACTCCAGAACTCAACTCTCCTCCCTCCAAATCCAACAGAGCCCCAAAGAAAAATAATAATACTGTAGAATGATCCCCCCTCCTTCCTTCGTAAACCTCCCCTCATATTGCCCCTTCACCTACTTTTACCTCCTTCATTACTTTCCTTATCCATTTATTAATTATCTTATCCTTTCGTAGTTAATGCCCCTTATCCCATTATTCATATTCCTTATCCCCTTTATTTATTATCTTATCTTATATTTAATGTCCTATCCCTTCCCGAATACGTAAGCTTTAATTTAACAATATAATTTATTAACCCCCTTTAATTATTTACTTA